>CABFWB010005917.1:0-38806 GCA_902151455.1 Timema bartmani | reverse complement strand
CTCTTACACAATGGTATGCAGACGACAGCTCGATAATTTCAGCCACAGATGTCCATCCAGTTATATTATAGAGATCAATGCGGTCCACAACGCTCAGAGAGCTAACATAATAGAAATCTAGGTGGAGAGTTTTAATGTAAGGTTTAGAAAAGGGATATTTACCTATACAAAGATGTGTGGTACCATTGCTTATATCTACGCTATATTGGATATTAATAATTTTACTGAAATTTGCTTGTAAGACAAAGTCAATTAAAACTTACATTGCTAATTAAAATATAAAATATGAAATGATAGCTATATAATATGTTAGTACCATAATTCATTTTCGTTATTGGAGTGTGAGTAATGTGCTTTAAAAAATAACGTATTTGCATTGTGACATTAATAAAATGGCGATAAAGTTTGCATACATTTTATAAATTTTTATATTTACATTTTAACTACTAATCTAAACATCTTTAAATTGAACAATTTTGATTTTATTTGTTATCGTTTTGATTTTTCGTATACAAATAAAATGGACGATAAGTGTCAAAATCAACAGATGCAGAACTCAAATCCATGGCAGTATCCTCCCTATGGAATGTTTAATGGATATGCGGGGTAAGTGCATTATCTTTAGTAGATTCTGGAATGGTTGAACAAATTTGTGTCCATAATTTACGTGACTCACGAACGTACAAAGTGAGTGAAGTGGTTAAGGATGGCTTGAGTAGGTCTATGAACATGTCAAAAACACCCAATCTGATGTTGGAAAAGGATAAAATTGGCAAGCATATAGTCGGTGGACGCAATAATATAAGAAAGTAATTAAAAAACTCAAGGTAGCTGGTCACATACCACTGATTTATGTCCTTGGCTAATATACTCTCACCCCTTAAAAAGCCCGACGCCTGTTCTGAACATCCATCTACCCAACAATTATGTTTGTAAATATACGGGTACTTGGTGTTTTGAAAATTATGTTGCGTGGAAAAGTCTTTGAATTTAAAACCTGGTTTTGCTAGACATCTATATACTTATTATTAAAAATTGTTGGAAAATATTTTTGCAAGCATTGCATTTCAAGGCACTATAGTCAATCTGCCTTAATTGTGGTTCCTTTGCCCATAGCCTGCATATGAGAGTAGCCAAGGTAAAACAAACTCCACATATCCCAACTTCGAAAAAATCCACCCAAGTCGTGTAGCTAAGCACACTTGGATATATTTTGAGTTGTAAAATATTAACTTATTTTCTTAAAAGCACTTGACTCTTCTTCAAGAAAATTTAATGACTCAAATAGTGTCCTTTATGGCTCTCTCTACTTCACTCTTTAAAATGCTGGTTCCTTTATCATCTTCTCCTACCTCATTTTCTGCATCAATTTCCAGGTTCCTTGCTTAATTTTTCTTGTTGTAACTTAGTTTTTACATGGGGTCAATGTGGGTAATTGTGAACGCTTTTTGACAAGTCTACCTAAGCTTTCAATTTTATGTAATACTTGTAGTTTGACCATGAAATGAACCCATGGTATAAAGTTCAACATATCTCAAGATATAATTTATATATTTTTTTATAATTTTGCAGCTAATAATAACTGAGCAATAGCGTGCTCACAATTACCCTGGAATTGGGGGTAATCGTGAATGCCACTAGGTAAAATACTAAACAGACGGGTTTGGAAGATATGGACATTTGTGAATGAAGATCATGTTATGCTGTTCACTTTTGACCAGTTTCAATATGTTATGGTCAAAAATATGCTTTCACAATTGCCCTTATTCTCTGTTATGCAAAAATGTTCAAAAAAAAAAGTGAGAAATAAATTTGAAACGGAGGATATATTTACAAAAAAATTGACTGGTACAAAACACTTTTCTACTAAGTACAAAAAACAAACAAAGCAAAATCTTAGGCTACATAATATGTTGATTTCAGCACTATATCATGTGAATTTCTAGGTAGGCCTAGGCTTAACTTTGGCCACGTTCACAATTACTCACTAAATTGAAAAATAGTGGGTGATTGTGAACTCGTTAATTAGGAGACTAATACAAGGTATAAAAGAATTTTATAAAAACCAGATCATCTTATAATTAAATACAAACTAAAGAAATTGGGTTTCAAACTGTAGAAGTTTTTTTATACCTAGGGAAAAATATTTTGTGAGCCTATGCCCCATTAGTTTGTTTTTAAAAAAAACAATGTTTTTTTTATAACTAATCTTGACATGAAAAGGTGAAGATAAATGATTGAAATATTTGCAGGTGATCTAAAACTAACAACATTTTCAGAAAATATGTTTTTCTTTCCACTAGGGCCTAATATTGAAAATTAAAAAATTATAAACAGTGTTGACAATCACCCCTGTTCATAATTACCCACATTGACCCTATATCTTTCCCAAATCCTGAGGAACTTCTTTATGATCCATCACCATCTGGCCTTTGGTGTCTTCTGTTCCTTTTGTTCACACAACTTTGTTTTCATTCCTTCAAAGTTCCTTTGCTTTCTGGTACATGAGGTCATCCCATTATTTTCTTTGCAGTTTAATAATCTCAACGCATTGTCTTCTCTGTAAGGCCTATAGTCTTTCCTCCCTTTGTTTCTTTCCTTAACCTGTTCAGCCTAATATATTCTTCTTTGATGACATTTTTCCTTTTGCTTCTGTCTTCCTTTTTCTGGAGCATTTTTGTTGTTACCCAGGGCTTTCATGCAGTCCTCTTTCACTTTTCCAACATTATCATATTCTTAGTTAACACTATTCCTCCACAAGCAGATTGTGGTCCGAATTGATGGATCAATGTCTTCACGTCCTTCACTCCATTCCTGCACTGCTGTTTGACAAGGATGTAGTCTAGTTGGAACTGGCTAATGTCTCCTGGGCACAGTTTTGTCTTCTGTTTCTTGAACCACCAGGCCAATCCACTGCCCTATGTTGTTCCTCTTCCCCAGTCCATCTTCTGCTCCCCTCCTTCTCCTACCACACCACGATGATGGTGTTCCCTCCTGTTGAAGAATTACTTTAATTCCATTATAGATTCCATCCAGTACCAGCATTTAATTTCACAAACATTAATTTATCTCGAAACACACTTTCCTACTCCAAAAATATGCTATCCTCCTTTAAAATTATTTGTATAGACACAAGTATGTACACTATAACAATCACTAGGTTATAGCAATTTTCTTATAGTCCAACAGCAGAAACTATTACTAGAGAATAAAAAAATCCATACAGAGAATTGACACCAGATTTCATTGCAATGCTCTAAAAAAAATATTAAAAAATTATAATCCCATTGTCATCACATTCTGAAATTTAACATAATGTTTTGTAAAACATGTAGGCCTAGGCCTATTTGTAGCATACATTTTTCAAAAAAATTAAAAATAAAAATTTTAAAAATGAGTTAGAAATTTGTTTCCCCCCCCTACTGGTTGTGTGAAACATCACATTAACACCCTTTAAAACAAGCCCTGGATCAGCTCTCTAGCACCAATGGTTACAGAGTAATTGGCATTTTTGTATAGTATTGAATTCACGATAATTTCGGCATTATTTTCAATTTTCAAACATGAATAAAAAATAAAATAATTATTCATAAAATCCAAAATTTTGGATTTCCTATGTGTGTCATATAGGCCTATACATCTCAGACACCAAAAATCATAGGAATCTGAGACATCAAGGTTCAAAATAAATTAATTAAGTCGAGGGACTGGACTCGCTGTCAGAACATCTGGCATGACAAATGAGTGTGTGTAGTTGATTGTACAGGTTGATTTGATATGGAATGACCCAGTAACACTTTTCATTATTTCAATTTAATTACTATTGTCGCTCCTTTTTCTGATCTTTTTCCACCTGAATAGAACATTGTGTAATCTACAGACAGTAAATTTCACTTTGATTTTTCCACCGAACTTCACTTAAACCCTCTATGTTCACAACACACCTTTCCATTTTCAGATTTTTTGGTTTCCTAACCATTTCCCTATGCTGAAAGGGAAAGTTTTATTTAAGTTGAGTTATTTATTGATTGCTCCCTGTGGAGTAGTCCCGGCCAAAGATCCAAAAAGGGGACTAGCCTAATTTACCTCCATAATTCCCATTCATTGGTTTTGTTCCCTTGACAAAAGGAGTTTTCTGTGAAAAAATAAGTGACAGTTTTCCTATTCACACCACAGCCGAACTACAAAGTGCACCGTGTGGTCACACCTGTGGCTGTTCAATCTTCATCTCGAGCATCATTTGCTCTGTGCCTCAAGTTGCCCGGTACCAGCCACGTAACCCTGTTCAGGGGGATGTGGTATACCCCACGTCACAAAACCTAGCAACCCCTGCTGCAATGTTGATGCCGTTGCCCACCCCTACTATGTGGAAGCTTCTGTTAAGTTTAACCCATGGGGACTCGAAGACAGCTCTGGTGTCCCATGGACCGGGTTAAGGAACGTTTACGAGACCATGCTGCCAAGGTTTATCCTAATAGGCCCAACTCGACTACCACTGAACAAATGCATGTTATAGAAACCTAATTACTCTAAGTAATAATAAAAATAAATTTCCTTTACTTTAACAGTGTTACACAATAGCCTACATTAAAGCTGTAGTTTGGTAGGTTATTACTGCTGTTCACATGTAGGCTATTCAATTTTCAACCTTAATAAAACCATACATTTTTGTTTAGCTAATTTTGATTTGTGTGTGTGTGTGTTTTCAGGCAAGGCTATGGACATCCTGGCTATGGTCCCCCTGGACAATACTACTACTACCCAGTAAGTGGCAAAACTAATACACATTAGGGGGGGAAACAAATAAAAATATGATTACATGGTAAGTGAAATTATAAGTTTAAATCAGGGAGTTGAACCACAATTTTCTAGTTATATTTCTTGTTTGCAGAAATTCATTATAATGGTTTCTGCTTTTGTTTTCATAGGCTTATTTTTATTTTAACAGCTTACATTCATAAAATTTTAAGTTCAAGGGTTCCAGTTTAGTTTTTGGATCCGGTTTTTATTACCTTAAGGCTAATTGCATTATTGTTGCAAGCTCTTTTAAGTATGTATGAATTTATTTATCATTAGGCCTAAATACAAGTTTGCTATAAATAGCATTCTACCTGTGTAAAGTTCCAAGGGGCTGTGTACCCGCTTCTCTTCTATACAATATTAAGACTAGGTCTTTAGTGATGATTAGGGACCGGATTTTGCCCTTTTTTCCTAGATTGTAAAACATAGGCTGTTCATATACATATTTATTTTATTACGATTACAATATGCTTATTTTATAATGCCTATAATTGCCTGTTCTGTTGGTTTTGCCTATTTCGGCTTTGTACTTTCTTTCTCTCTTTTTCCCCTTCTGAAAGAGAGTTTAGTTTCGGCATTATTGGTGGTGGTGGGGGCTATACAGGGCCTTCCCTGGACATGTGACACGGCCTGCACTACTCATTGGTCATCACATCGTGTGGTAGAAATTCCCATAATTTACCCTAGTAAATGAGACATTCTTGTATGTAGGCTTATTATTTATTTGTACATTATTCCTTGAAAACGGGCCTAAGGATTTTGATGAAATTGAGTTATCTAGCTTATCGGGTGTGAAAAAGCAATTTAACTAGGTGTTGACTTTGGGAAAACTCATTTAGCGGGTATGTGAGGGGGGTGTATATTTGTAAATTATCTTGAAAACAGGTTCAAGGATTTAGATTTGGGTGCGAGAAAGCGATCTAGCTAGGTCTCAACTTTGGGAAAACTCATTTATTGAACGGTGGCAGACATCTTGAGAGGAAATGGTACGCTATTGCAGGGTAAAAATTTAACCCCTTCAGAATTGGCAAATTTAAAATTTTGTCCATTGACATCTTGTGAAGTAGAACGAAGATTTTTTAGCTATAAAATCATTCTATCAGATAATAGAACCAATTTTAAAACTGAAAACCTAGGAAGTATCTAGTGATTCACAGTAATTTAAATTGCTTGTAAGCTGCAGGTAACATACTTGTAGTAAAATAAAGTTTGCATTGCTTATTAAGTGCCTATTTTGGCGCCTAAATCCCATATTTTAATGCCTATTTGCCTGCCTATTTTAAACATTTTTGGTGCCTAAGAATCCACTCCCTAGTGATGATATCAAAGAAAGGACCGCTATTACCTTCTAATGGTGGCAGTTAAACAAAGGAACACTATCACCTTCTGATGGTTGGAGTTAAACAAAGGAACACTATCACCTTCTAATGGTGGGAGCTAAACAAAGGAACACTATCACCTTCTAATGGTGGGAGCTAAACAAAGGAACACTATCACCTTCTGATGGTGGGAGCTAAACAAAGGAACACTATCACCTTCTAATGGTGGGAGCTAAACAAAGGACCACTATCACCTTCTAATGGTGGCAGTTAAACAAAGAACCACTATCACCTTCTGATGGTGGCAGTTAAACAAAGGACCACTATCACCTTCTGATGGTGGCAGTTAAACAAAGGAACACTATCACCTTCTGATGGTGGCAGTTAAACAAAGGAACACTATCACCTTCTGATGCTGGCAGTTAAACAAAGGACCACTCGGTGTCTTTTGCAGTTTTTATAGCAAAAAACCTTTTTGGCCAAACCAAATCAAATGTTTCTAGTAGAAACCTGGAGTTTAATTTCCTTCACATAGTAATAGTGACACTTCTTGAATATCTTTCAATACACATGATCATTGTGGAATTAGATGAAAATTGTTGTAAGTAAAGAGAAAAAGTTGTCATTAAATTCCAGCACACTCTTGACAGATATATATTATTATAACATTATATCTGCAAAGTGGGAATAAGATAAGTAAGATATTATTATTATTTATTTATCTATTAGTCTTACTACCTGTTCGGGTTGATATTATTATTAATATTACCATTTTACTTAATTAAGTGGAGAAACAATTTAAGAGTTTGAGTAATTGAACCCCAAACCAAACATGTCATGGAACCTATAGCAGCTATATATCAATGTTTTGATCATTTCCAGGGTATGGGATTTAATCCAAATAACTCTCCAAGTTCAAACAACTCGGTGATGCACAACACAATGAATCCAGCAATGATGAATAAGTCATACCCGCCAGGTAACATGAAATTTGCTGAATTGTTCATAGTATAAATAAGAGATATTATTATTCATAATTACATAGTTTGCTATTTTTTATAATCAAAGCTAAAATATTTTTTTCTAAATATGGAGGGCTGCAATCACGTTTGTCACTGTAGGAGTTGGTTTTTACGTGTATTGTATGCAATCTTTGATTAAACTTAAAGGGTTTCTTGATGAATGCATTCATATTGCTCATTGTGGAAGTTGATTTTACATTAATTTCTTGCAATCCTTCTTACTTAAAGGGTTTCTTGGTGAATGCAATCACATTGTTCAGTGAGGAAGTTGATTTTACATGCAGTACTTGCTAGAGGGCTGGTTGATTAATGCAATCACATTAATCAGTGTTGAAGTTGATTTCACATTCAATACTTGCAATTCTTCTTACTTAAAGGGTTGCTGGGTGAATACAATTAGATTTCTTAGTGTGGAAGTTGGTTTTACCTTAATTACTTGTCAAAGGAGAGAGGTTTTGGGGGTTCAAACCCCTCAACCAAACCTTCTCGAAAGTTGACAAAAAAACTGCGTTGTTTACAGGTTAAACAAAAGAAAAATACGAGTAGGCTTATATAACTTGTCACCATTATTAAAATGTTTAACCTATGTACATTTAAAAAAAATAGTTTGTGATTGTGGTCAGACAACAAGGCTAGATGGACACAGTCAAAATATTAACAAAGGAAACAGGAAGTATTAGTGAATGTGGGAAAAGCTGTGTAAGTGGGTAAGTCTTTGAGATTAGGAAACTGCAAAACCTTTCAATTTGAAACTATTTGAATGGTAGTATTGAGAACATGTCGCAAATGAGTCTGCAAATAAAGAAGCATCAGAGAGTGGGGCGACGGTTGAGCTATCCACTCCAACAAGTTACAGGTTGAGAAAATAAACAAGGAAAATTCAAGTTTTTTTTAATAGCTATGACATTTAGATTTAATTAATAACATTTCCCCTCAAAGTATTAACAGAATATTTAAAGATATACCAACTGGTCCAAAAGATTTAATTTGTAAAGTTTACAAATTTTAGTTGAATGCTGAAAATGAATCTAGGATAAAATAGTTTCTCCTAGGCAGCTCTACGCTTACCAAACTTGTAAATGCCATAGCAGAAGGATCCTGAATTCTGGCAAAACACTCGAATAAATGTGAAATCATAATATATATCTCCCAGCAACAGGTATAATGAAAACCAATGGTAAGCCAGAATGTGGTTACAGAGAAAGTGAGAGTAGCATGCTAGTGCATTCCCAGCCTCTGGTATAGCTTCCCGTCACCACATCAGTTCTGGAATTATTTAGGTCAAACCAAATTCAAGACTACATTTTTTTTTTCAATTATGAGTGGGTGAAGAAAATATATAAACAGCAGATATTGTACTGCATTGCACGTGTTTCCTAAAACATGATCGTAAAGATATAATACATGAAGAATTTTTCTTTTGCAAATCATTTCCAACAAGAACAAAAGCTTAAAGTATTTTATGCTGATAGGGAACCCTTGATGCACCTCTATAGGGCCTTGGTAAAATATAAGCTAGACTAAGGCAGCTTTGTTCATGGCTCTGCTAGACCTTTGGCGCTAAAGATGCTAGACAGTGTCCACCATGTAAACATCCGACTGGCTACTGGTGCTTTTTGTACAAGTCTAGTCGTCAGTATCAGTGCCAATGCCAGTGAGCTACTTCTTTCTTACCGGTGGTCCAATCTTCTAGAATCTTACTTGTCAAAGCTTCATTGCATGCCAAGACATGTTGCTTACGCTTACTCCATCCCTCCAGCCATGTCTTGTGTGAAACTAGATGGTGCAGTACAAGGCCAGTTGGGATCTTTATGTTATCGGTTTTGGACACATGTGGGCTAATACGCCCAAAAGCTAGCCCCACCTCTCCAGGTTGTGGTACTCCCTGGAAGATATGTATGCCTACTCAAATGTAATTTTGATCTTGCCAAGTTCCATAAAGTGACAACACCTCATATATTATATGAGAGGGCTTTCAGTAAGTTTCTGGCCACTCATTTTCAAGGCTTCATTCATATTTACATGGATGGGGCCTCCATGGGATGTGCTTTTATTGTGGAAAATTTAACTTTTAAATTTGGTTTATCAAGTGAAACCAGTGTTTTTACGGCTGAATTGTAATTGTCACTGTTCCACTCTCTTGTGCATAAGATCCAAGAACTAATTTTTAATATTGATTGTTTAAACACTCCGATATCTTTCTGCTGGATTGGTCTCTCAGATAATGAAATGGCAGACCAGGCAGCCAAGGAGGCAAGTTTGAGTGTCATGTCTTTAGATCTAAAGGGTTATATTAAGCGTGGGGTTGGCACAAATGGTGGATTTCGACCCCTGTTTAGTCCATTAGGGATAGTTTGTTGTGATGGTCCTCTTCTTTGCACAAGTCTGGAAAAGAGCTCATCATGACAAGACCTCGCATTGAGCATACTTTTACTAACTTATTTACTTTTTGTATCTATTTATTATATACTTACATTTATATGTAAAAATCTATAAACTACTGATAGGCTCTGTAATTTGGCCTTAATTATTCATAATATATGTCCCGCAATTGGGCTCCATATTAATATGTCACAAAATGTTTGCCCTTTTTGTGTGACTATTCGTGTTCACTACTTCTATTGGCATGATGATATTCTACTGTTATGTGGTTCGATTTTATGCCTTAGCTAACACAGACAAAATTTGTCCATTAAATTGATCAATTACTTTGAATCAAATAAAAAGTCACACAAATTGATTTCAAATGCTGTAGCAAATTATTTACTTATATAAATTAAGAAAATTAAGATTTTAGTTCTTGGTTACATTTTCTTACAACACACACACACACACACATGCGCACAACACTTTTTACTCACCGCTTGCATCTGACTTGAGAAACATGGGAAGAACACTAACGGTCATCCCCACCTCCCTCTACAGAATCTTGTGATTAGTTCCAACCAATAGGAGCTCATTCCATCACATCATATACTGCGACTTCTAGTTAATCCAACAGCAATGACTGCCCCCTTACAAGTGAAAAAATAGCCTTCTCCGTTGGGACTTAATAGAGAAACAGAAAACATCAAAAAGAAAGGAATCCTTTGTTCTAGGGCCACATCATGGATAAACTTAGTTATTTGTTAGTTCAAGGGTTTTACCACCAGATCAAGGAAATTATGATATTTTAATAGGACAAAATTAAATTCAAAATAAAGAAAATAAGATGCCAAATTGTGGCTCGTTGCATTACAGAAAGGTTTTTTACTTCGTAAATTCATACAAGAAGATTTTCGAATATAGTAGGGCCCCACTTCACAGCCTTCCGCAATACGGAGGTTTTCAATTATATTCATGTTCACTATGTTCGCCTCTTGTCTCACTCTTCTAATGTTTTTCAGAATGATGTACGTTTTGAATGGCTTTGGGTGCAATTTTATGACACTAATTCAGTCTGTTTACAGTAGTGATGTACATTATCGAATGATTTTAACTATCAATTATCAAATGATAAAAACTAGTAAATAATCATTCTATTTTTTTATTTGATTGTTTTCAATCTTTTCATTCAACTGACCTATCTATTCATTCTTAGATACTATGTATATATCATTATCTCCATTTATAACACAGCTGACTACTCAAAATGATGATAGTAGGTATTTTTCCTCTTGCCTGGGCCATGAAATGCAAAGACAGATCGATTATATTATTCATTGGGGACTTCCAAAAAGGGACCTATGAAAACACATATTTTGTATAACTAAAACAAGGAAAATATTCGAATTAGTAATGTTGACTTAATCAGCCCCAACGTGAATGAATTTGAAAACTTTCATTTCAAATGATTTTTAAAATATTGGATGTATCAATAGTTTAGTAACATTGGATTATTCGATAGTTTTCATTAAATAGTGCCCGTCACAAGTTTACAACATTTGTGCACCCAGCATTTCTTTGTATTTGGGCAATTTTCCAAGCTTTTGATTTTTTTAAGTTCAATTTTAGATTATTTTATATATAAATATATTGATAATTTATTATTTATTCAAATTTGATACACATTTGAAAGTTTAAAAATGCTGTATTCCACTTTACATCGATTTCCGCTTTACGGCGGGACTCTGGAACCTAACCCATTGTATGGGCAGGATCTTAGTGTAGTTTATGATTTGTATAAATCATCATACAATTGTTGTGGGTCACGAGAAAAAATTGGTTGATAAACTTGTCCGGAACTCAAAAAGTTTGGGAAAGGCTGATCTAGGTGAATTGAAGCATAGTGTGAGCGCCAGGTTGATGTCACTCTTTCCCGTCCTTGTTGGAAAAATGCAACATAATGTTGATCATTTACTTTAAGTCATTTGTAAAAAGTGTTTGCTTTAAGAAAATGTGTTTGTTTGTGCTGCAGGTTTTGGTCCATCAAACATGATCTCTAATCAGCACCAACAAGAGGGAGAGAAGCATGGAGAAAGAAATGACCTGCCTCCTCTGCCTCCTGGACCACCGCCACCACCAACCATGAACAACTTCCCCAACCCTCCACCTCCAGGGACTACTCCTGTACAGCAGCAGTTTTTCAATCAACCGGCCAACAATCGTAAGAATGCTAGCACAATAACAATATTAATACCAGCATCTTATCAACAAACATTCATTTCAAGAACACAAACACATGACTAATTTAACATTCATTGAAATTACATAAGCACAATACCAATTAGACATTAATTCTCAAAGAACACAAACAGATCAGATACAAGGATGTGAAAACTTCAGCACTTTACCAGCCAAATATTAATTGTGTGAGAATTTAATAATGTTACTAGTCAGATTTTAACTATGCAAGAACGTGAGAATTTTAACAGTTACACACTAACTATGCAAAAAAATGTAGGGAATTTGATGTGAGAAGAAAAAGAAATCAAGAAAATTTTTAATAATAAAAAATCACTTGAATTTTCAAATATTTTTCACAACTATCTGTGAATATCTGCGAAAGAATAACCTAGTCAAAGGCAGCAGAAATTAGAACACCTGTTGTTCATGCAATATAACTTAGTGTATTGCAATGATGTGGACTCCTTATTAAGTGCATAAGGACAGCAACACAAACATGAGGACTGGAGACTTTATATAGATTCCTCAAAAACAAGTTTGAAAACTATCTTTCCTCAAAATGCAAATGTGAATCGGTCAATCCCTTTTGCTTATGCGGCCCACATGGAGTCGTATGACATTATGAAATTGTTACTGACAATGATACAGTATGAGAACAGTATTGGAACTCGTGTACCTCCAAAATCCAAAAGGCATTTAAAAAAATCCATTCTGTTATTTCCATTGCCACAAGTGATTGAAAAATGTATGGCAATAAGGAAGAAAGTGTAGAGTACATTTGTTGATCTAGAGAAAGCATATAATCTGGTGAATAGGAGTATGCTATGAAATGTTCTGAGAGAGTGTGCTGTGGATGCATGGTTAGTAAATGACATTATGGCAGTGTACGATGGAAGTAAAGCATGGTTTATGGTGGATGGAACTTTTAGCTATTGGTTTGACATTCTTGACATTGGACAGGGTGTTAGTTTGTTAGATAAAGTTGTGTTATGTCTCCATGGTTGTTTAGTATATTCATGGATAGTTAATTGTATAAGGGATGCTTGTGGGGGTGTGATTGGTTTACAAATAGGAAATGTGAATGTGAACGGTCTTTAGTATGCTGATGATGATGTATTAATTGCTGAGAATAAAAATTACTTGTAAAATGCATTAAATTGTTTGATTGTGGCTACAGGCAGAATGGTTCTTCGTATAAATGTCACCAAAACTAAGGTGATAGTTTTTGATAAGGACAAATCAGCAAATGATTGTCAATTTGGTATAAATGGAAAACTGTTATAACAAGTGAATGATTTTGTGTATTGGCAGAATGTTTTGTAAAAATGGAAGAATAGATGGGGAAATCGACGGATGAATGCATCTCTGAGAGTAGTTGGATGTATGTGGGCTGTTGCAAAGAATGAAGTATCGGAAGAGATAAAGATGGCTGTATATAAAAGTGTTTTAATGCTAACATTGTGTTATGGATGTGAAGCGTGGGTTTGTCAAGAGAAACACAAGAGCAACGAACAAGGTGAATGAGGTTGGAGTATGATAACTAAGAACTGTATGTGGAAAAATACATATGGACCAAGTCAATAATGGATGGGTGTGTGGTTTGAAAGGGAATGTTGGGATGATGAAAGTATATCGTGATGAAGCAAATATAATAAGGTATAGTGTGTGGTTTAAAAGGAAGGAGTAGGCCATGTAAAACATGGCTAAATGTTGTAGACTAGTGTGTGGAAAAGAGAAATGTTAAAAGTTTTAAGAATAAAAGAGCCTGTATGATTCGGTGTATGGATGTTGTTGAAGCAAAGGGAACATGCAATGATAGGGAAGTATGGAGAAAGTTATTGGGGTATTTGTTGTTTTTTGAATAAGGGTGAGGAGGGTGATTGGTTTTTATAGGGCTTCTTCAAGTATATTTTTAATAATTTCAAATAATCACTGCTTGAAATTCAAAATGGACTAATCCAGTGTTTGTGTTATCTGTACACTCTTCTTTCTTCTTTGTGTTTGATAAAGGCAACAGTGCCGAAATATTATACTATTTGTACTTAAATGTGTGTGTGACTACTTCTACTAGAGAAGACAGAAGAAAGGAAGAAGATGTCACCTTTGTGAATTGGATTATTCCTCTTGGTGGGCTTTCTTCATTAAATATACTCTTAGCAGTTTATTTTCACTTTTCTTTATTTAGTTTTATCAATTTCCTTTATTATAAAATAATCAATATTTTAATTTATAATTTTAATAATAGTATTGCTAGTTTATAAAAATAATTTTTATTACTTATTATAATGATAAAAAGAGGACTTATAAGAAAAAAACATAATTTTGGTTAACAAATTTGTAATTTTAATACAAAAACAACATAAAACAGAAAGTCCCTAGTATATACGTGGGTCCAAAATGTTTTTTATTAATAGAAAAAACTGTATTTTAATACAAAAAGTTGGTTGTCATAGGCTTACTATAATTAATAATATAACTGCTGGAAAAATGTAATTTTCAGCGACTTGCTTTTCTGCACATTAGATCCAAGTTGAAAGCTTTATTGATTAGGTCAGGTAGAAGATAGGGCGAGGGATATGTTAGAGTCAGTCATTTTTTACAACATTAGGTATTGGGCCTCCCCTTCCCCTGGATCAGCACACACTCATTATGAGCCGACATTTTGAACATATTAACTATGATTATTTTGATCTTGAATGGCAAAATATGTTATTGCATTAAAAGAGGACATCATCATAATCATAATCGGTGCAAGAGTCTGAATTATATATTTGCTGACTTCTAAACTGTATTCTTTTATGAGTTTATGTAGCTCATCGACACTAATGTCTTCATTTTATTTAATTCAAGGTATTATATAATTTGGCTGCTGTTAAGGAGGTCTAACAATCCATGAGTCTGTGTTTTTCTTTTTATAGGCTGGGTTTGTCTTAAGGAATTTGAGAAACTTGGTCCAATGAAATCTATTGCAGAGCTGGGTGGGGTTTGTTTCTAGAGGGGTTGAAAAAGACTTATACTTATGATAGTTTCCAAGATGGTTTGTTTCATTATTTGCATAATCATTATTATCCTAGTTGTAGGCCTATTTTCACTAGAATAATAATTACTATTAAAATAATTAAGACATTGTATGGGATAAAATGACACACTTTGTCATATTGCCATTAACATGGGTATGAAATTGTACCTTAAATCACAGCCTATGAAATAATAGAATAATACACCAAGAAAAATCAATTTACTATAGTTAATTCTATATCAAAAACACAGCTTAAAGCACTTGAAGTAACACAATGCATGGTTACAGTGAAGTAAATATCTGACCCTTTAATATGTTTGTTGTAAATAGAAGAGAACATAAAATATTTTTAACTAAGTAAATTTTCACTTTTTGTTTAAGAATGTCTGAAATATCTTCTGTGCGCATCGGCCATTTACAAAGTATCACTAATTCTAAATAAGGAATAATTAACTATCATTTATTTGGGAAAAAGCATTTGTAAGGAAAGGCCACTATGCCATTTTGCCCAAGTATGTCACTAGGCTAGCTTCCCCATAAATATATATCTTTAAGTAAAGCCTCTTTTTGCTTTATGAGGTACATTTTGTTATATTTAGGTGGATAGAACCATAAAATAAAAGGGAACAACACAAAAAGTGCATTAATATTTTTCATTAGTAGGTACTATTCCTTTAAATATCATTGAGGTCAACAAATTGTATTGTATTTCAGCATATGGTCCTATCAAATTCAACCTTCACAACAAAAAGACAGGACTTGGCTTCAAGCCATTCAATGCCAACTCTCCAGGGCCAGGCAAGAAAAAAAGGAAGAGAAACCGGAACAATCAGTTTAACATGAGTAATAACAATGTTGGAGTGTTTCCTTCACCGCCTCCCCTTCCTGTAGAGCTGCCCCCTCCCCTACCACCTCTGCCTCCTGGGGAAGATGACGTAGTAGTGCTCGGAGAAGAGGGACCAGCTTTGACAGCATCATCCAATGAGAAGCCCTCTGTTCCGACAGCTGTTTCTTCGTCACCAGCCATCCCAGGAAGCGATTGGCCAGACTCGCTTAAGTGAGTTACTACTTACACCTATTAAGTCATAAGTTGGTTGGATAAACCTTCTAAATTATCTTCGCTTGTATGTGAGCCGAAATTCTAAGACACCGAGGAACTATATTTGTCCAAAGAATATGTAAGCAGCATAAAATTTAAATTAGGGATGTGCCGGCGAGTCTTCAAATCCTTTAAATCCCTCGAATCCTTAAGGATATTCAAGTTTTGACGATTAGGAAAAATTTTAAATTCTAGACTCAAATCCTTAAAATAAAAATATATTTTCAATATTTCAAGTGAAAATTTTTTTAGAGCTTTAATACTTTATATTGGTGGCTCAGAACCGATTATAATTTTAGGATGAACCTTAACAACCAGGTCACAGATCAGTAATTTAACACAACTTAACTGAATGAATGAATGTTATAAATTATAATTATAAAATTATAAGAATGTTAACATTTAATTGTTTCTATTTTCTATTCTACTTTATTTATATTTCCTTTTATGTTCACAATTTTTTCCAAGATTTAGATTCAAGATTTGGGATTCAAAGGTAAATTGGAGATTCTGATTCAAGATTTGGATTCATAAAAGAGTGGATTCGACCCAACTCTAATTTAAATTCATTATATTTCTATACTTCCCTCACAACTCACAATTGTTGTGATGTCTTCCCTAGTCAATTACGATAACTTAAGGAAACCTTGGTTCCTCTCATCCCAAAATATTCCCGCACCTCTTAAAAGTTTTAAGGGAATTTTAAAATTAACACTCCCAGGAAGAATTAATATCAATAATTGACAAATAATTTCAGCCATATTTGTGCTTCAGATAAATACAGAAATTATAATATTCAACTCCATCCAAGAAAAACATTTTTATAACTTTAATTAATTGTTATAAAAGCATAAGTATGAGTACATTCAAACTATTAACATTTTTTGTGGTTTCATAAAATGTGTTTTGGGTTGGACTATCCAACTAGACTTTGTTTTCATCCTGATTTTAAGCTTATTTATATGGTTCCTACTTAGATGAGCAAATATAGATCTCTCATATATGAGGCATTCATTCCACATGAAATCACCTAACTAAAATAAATTATTGCTCAACTATTTTATTAATTTTTACTAGAGATGCAACACTCATATCCCTGAATCCATCAAATCCTATCGAATTTTAGAGATTCGAGACTATAACATAAAAAAGTGCCATTTTCGGATACAATTACTTACACATTGACTTCAAATAACAATCATTTTATGGAATTGGTAAAAGGAATTGTATAGACTTGTCTGGTTGGGAGGTAACGAAATCATAAAAAAAGAACAAAATTGTATCAATATAATTAATTTATTAAAAAGTGTTGTTCTCTTTCTTGTTCATGATGTAATAGACATGACAAACAAAATAACATTTGTCAGCGGCACCAAGTGTGCCGGGAAGGAGGGAGGGCGTTTGCATATAGTTACGACTTTCTTTTACTGGAGACTGATTCCTCTCTTGTTTCTTCTCGCACAATTGCATGTTTGGAATTGGGCTGGACCGCTTGATTTGTATTTAATTCCTGAATGTCTCATAGACCGAGACCTGGGCCCTGTCGAACCTCCATACTCTACATCTCTGTTTGATTTTTGTGTCCAGTTGTCATAATCTGGCTCTCTCATTTCACAATTTGGCAAATGTGGCCGTTACTTGGCAATCACTCAAAGTAGATTTTGTCCTTACAAATGGAATGCAGGGATCCTTATGGTAACCACCACATCAATATTTTACTTTAAAATACAGTATTGCTCACAATAAAACAGTGGCTTTTAACCAGTAGTCAACTGTTTGGTACATTTAATAGAACACTAAAAATGTTGATAGTTAAATTAAATAGACTAGGCAAAAACTAATGTTTGTTCATCTGTTTAGGAACTATGTTAACCGCTGTTATGACAAGTGTATTGAAACAGTAGATAAAGACCAAGTAGAAATCATCCTGAAAGGAAAAATAACTCGAGCAGCCAATGATGGATCTTTGTGGATCAAGAATTGGGACTTGGAACCTTTACCCAGGTAAGTTTTTATCAAACAAACTTCTTTTTTTTTACTCCTATCTTTTATTTATGTGGTATATACACATTTTAGCTGTACATTTTTAACTAATTGCATCATATCACTTAAATAAGATTAAATTTGCTAACCACTTTAAATGAAAATTAAATTCTTTATTTGCCAACTTTTCATACCGAAATCCAGCTTTTTATTTAGCGAAATCCATTTATTTTACCAAGTTAGGGGCTCTATTGATACATATTATCTTTGTAATATTTAAAATTAAATAAACCAAATAATCACCCTTGTCGGCAACAAATAGTTGGTATCAGCATGATCAGCAAAATAGTTGATTTGCCCATCCCTAATAAAAATTAGAAAAAATTATCTAAAATCCCAGTACATATGGTGTATTTTAATTGGTGTCAAATATTCTAAGGGCCTACTCTCATCCACCAAGCATTAAGAAAAGTTCATATAAACACGGGTCTAAAAATGCTTAGTTTTAGAGTTATTGAAAGTTTTTCTCAACAATGGATTGATCTTAAGGGATCCATTGAAAGGTCTGCTTGGTCATCAAATTTAGAGCCAATGGATTTTTATTTGTGGGCACATTTAAGGTCCATTGTTGGCACATCTCCTGTAGCTGATGTTGAGGTTTAAAGAGAACATTTCATAAATGTGAGTAAATACGTAACACATGTGCATTCAACAGAGTACGATAAATTATGGAACGCAGGCTCAGAGGACACATTGAAGCAGTACACCATTTTGTTCAATTTTTGTTACAAAATGGTGTGTCTTGTGTTTTTGTTTGTTTCTGTTAAACTTTGTCTTGTTTAATTACATTATTTCTTTTGTTGGATTGTTTATTAATTTTCTATTTCAATCGGGATTGCAGCTAAATTCCATTATTCATATGAAGGACCTTATCTGACGGCTATAAAACTTAATAGATCTACTTTCAAGTATTCATCGTGAGGTCATGTCACTTTTGATCGACATAATTATCATTATCTATAAAATAACATTAATAAAATGGTTAAATTCCATCAATTTAACTAAAAAAAAAATTATTTGTTCATCTATATTTACATAATGCTGACCTTAACATCCCATAGAAACTACTATAAAAGAAAGAATTTAAAACAGGTTCTTATAAGATTGTCAAAGTACACTTTTGCACTAAGGTATACTTAATATGTATTTACACTGATTTATTTGTGCTATACCAGCCTTACAAGGAGATCTCTCTCTATACCTTCTTTATATCTCTCCTCCATTCAACAACCAGTTTGTTCAATTGCTGATTTTAACAACACCCCAATGTCTTTATTTCAGCACACTACGCCCTTTGTTAGGTTCTTCCCACCTGTTCACCCCAACAGTACATTTCACTAACAACATCAAGACAAGATGAGAGAAGAATATCAATTAGTTTATCCATCATAAACACTATAAAGCAAAGATAAATAGCCTTATTTTAGAGCTCAAAAGGTCACGTCCATAAATCTATTGAGTTTAAGCGAAGTGGTTACTAACAGCTCATCTCAGGCTCAAAAATTGTAGTACTTGCATGCTCCTAGATATAGATACTATCCACAAATACAAATAGCTACCACTTGTTTATAAAATCTAAAACACTAATATGTATAAATAAGACCTATTGAAATAATAAATAATAATTGATTGAATCTCAGACAACTTAGCTCAGTCGGTATTATGTCTCTTTGCTGAACTAAGGGTTTCTGGTTCAATTCCTGCCATGGGTGAAAAATTTATCATTGGTAAAATGTGAGTTTACCCTTTGACACTAATAAATTAATGACAGGGGGGCTGGATGTTGTGTCTGTACTAGATTTAAGTTAATTGTTGATTCAAATGCTGATATAATTAGTTCAAAAAGTGAACCTTAAATACTTCAAATTAATGGAAAAAATTTAATAAACCTTCATAAAACCAAAATATGCTGAAGTTATTATATAACTTAATGTTGACTATACAATTTTGTTTTAGTCTTCACAGTGAAAGAAAGTTCATTGAAATTAAGAAACCTCTACAAAGTCCAATCAACCACAACAAACGAGGAGCTGTCCGTGGAAAGAAGTCGGGTATATCTGCATCCCTTGGGTCTAGACTGGGAGTCAGGAACAACAGCTATAGAGGTCGGCGCTCTAAGTCTCGTTCACGTTCACATTCTCACTCACCTCCATTCAGGAGGCGGAACCGATCACGTTCTAGCAATGACTCTCCTAGTCCAAGTAGGGGAGGCAGACGAAGGTATGATTTTACTAAAATGGCGTAAACTCTCTTTAAGATGGAGTTACATTGAAAATTATTAATTCTCCCCATCATTCAGTGAGAGGTGTATAGTACTTATTACTTACCACTAACCTCCATTCAGGTGGAGTTACATTTAAATTAGAGATGGGTCGAATCCACTATTTCTCGAACCCGAATCTAAATTTTATTTTCGAATCTCGAATCTGAATCCTAGCAAATTGTTAGAAATTTTAATGATTTATAAATAGACCTACATTACACAATATAAGCCTAAATTGTAAATTAAGATTTATTTCAATCATGCTTTCAATTTTAATCAACCCCAACCACCCCTCGCAAAATACAGGTTAAAATCCAGCCAAATTAAACAATCTAGACTCATATTATTGTTTAGAAATCAAATCAATCAAAATTAGAGTGTCTTTTAGTTATTTGTGTTGTTAAGAAACAAACAAGTTGAGTGGCACATGACTTTTCTCTGTGCTCCTATACTATTGAGAGAGCTTAACTAATAGAGATATATTATACTCCACACTCTTTTGTGGCGCTGGTTAAAGGGGGAGGCAGTAACTTTCCAAGGTCAACCTTTTAAGAGTGAGCAGCTTCATTCTATTAGTGAGCTAGACAGGCAGGCAATCTAGACAAAGAGAGGAGATTAAAGGGGTGTCACACCTTGAGAACCTTTAAAGGGATTCAGACCCAGAAATTATTTAAGGGGGGGTTTCAAATCTTGAGAACATTAAAACGGGGTTTGAAACCTAAAGAACACTTTGGGGATTTTAGACATAGAGAACATTCAAGGGGTTTCAAACCTTGAGAACATTTAATGGGGTTTGGAACATAAAGAAAACTTTGGGGATTTTAAACCTAGAGAAAATTTAAGGGGTTTTAAACCTGGAGAACATCTGAGGGGTATCAAACCTTGAGAACATTTAACGGGGTTTCAAACCTAGAGAACATTTAAGGGGGTTCAAATCTGGAGAACATTTTAGGTGTTTAAGATTAAATTTAAGCGAGTTAAAACTAAAACATACTAGAATTAATTTTTTTCCAATTTTAATTGGCCTCACTAATGTTATATTTATTTACACAATAGATTTATTTTAAAACTTATATTGTAATTTATTACTGTTATATTATTCTAGTAAATTTATTGTTCTAAACATAGAGAAATTAACTATTCAATTATTACTATTCTATATTCGTTCAAAACTTTATTAATTGATTCATTACCCACACACCCCTAATTTTTATAAATATAATAGTGACCAAAAGTTATAATAGTTTTGGACATTTTTAGCAAAATTTATTAAGGATTGTAATATTAGCCCACCTTACATTTTCTTATTCCCATTAAATACCATTCAGGGTAATGTGCAGTCCAATTTTTGTAAGAAAAGCCTTAAATAAAATTTGGAAGAGCTACTAGATCTACTTTCATATATATTAATACTTCAAGTAATATTATCTGAAGCTGTCCCATTTGATAGATATTATCAATATCTATAAAATAACATTAATAATATAGTAAAATTTTTTAATTTTGGCCACAGCAAAAAATAAAATATGTTTGTACTTTGTTTTTATAAAATGCTCATCCATTGAAATTTAGACTTGACCAAACAAGTTTCAGATATGCCTTAAAGCGAGCCTTATTGGCAGTAGTTTATCACTAAATTATCAATTTACATCACCATTCACCAATAGCTATGAACATTTGTTATCTATTTTATGACAATCAATTATTTGTATTTTAGTGTCAGTAGTTCGAGCAGTGATGACAACTTTAAGTCCTTGCGTACAAATAAGCCTCGAGATGGACCTAAGATCACAGACAGGCTCACACCCAAGAAGAGGAATTTAATCAAACAAAAAGGAAAGGGCAAGATGAACAAAGGGTAATAATTTACTCTTGGGGATTATTACATGTTTAAGTATAAACTTAATTTATAATTTCTATATATTAAGTATACACTTAACATATAATTCTTATATTAATAAAATAAAAACTGGAATTTTAGCTTTAAGTCTCAATTGCTCTCTTCAACAAGATACTCAAGTTCTCATTCATGAATTCACTGCTTATTGTTTTATGAATGGCTCCAAATTAAATTTTCCGTATTAATTATTCAGAAAAGGTTATTTTACATGTTTTGTTTTTAATGACATTAAGCTCAAACCAAAACTCTGTTAAAAGTGTTTAAAATTATAAGCATATATACAAATCTTTGTCCTGATATCAACAGTCCAGATACCTACAAACCAAATGGAATAATGTGAAATATTTCTGAAACTAAATCAAATTTAATTAATTAATTAATTAATTGTTTTAAATGTCTTTTAGACCACATATATTGTCTAAAATTGTTTTAGTGCAAAAAAGGTTTCACTATGTTTTGGCCTAATAGGTTGAACAAAGTAAATATCACAACATCTAACAGAGTTTTGTAGTGTGAAAACATTAATTTTCAATTTACATAACAGAACAATTTTTTTTTAAATCAGCACAAATTTGTGTTTTAACTTTTTTTTCCAAAATCTAGTAGACATTTTTGGAACATCCTACGCCCTTATATTGCACCGTCCTAGCATGAGCCTCGTCTCAATAGAATTAGTGAAAACAACCAAATAAATAAGAGTAAATTGTTAAAATTTGATTTGTTTTTGTAATAAAGTTAAAATTATAACATTTTATTTAGGTCACTATCAAATCATGTAAGTTAAACATAGTCTAAAATAATGGTCTACGATAATAGACCATTTGGGGTGGATCAGCTTATGTAAATAAATATATTTTGTATCCTTGTCCAAATTCAAATAAAAATAATTAGTAAAATTGCTTGGCAATCAATGTTTTAAACTCCCTTTCGGAACTTTGGAATATAGGAGGGATAGCCAGCATACTTACCTTGGTGATACTAGAGTAGAGATTATTTAGATAGAACACTAAAACACACACAAACACATTTTAAAGGACAAGCTTTCACTGTCACAGACAGCTTTATCAGGTCAAGAGAGTAGACTGATGCTCTTGGTTGAACTGCAAGGTTGACTGTCCACAGCTGACTGTTTTTCATTTATGATATCACTGTATAGATGGCAGCACTTTGAATATATATATNATATATATATATATATATATATATATATACACACACACATACATACATACACACACAGAAAAACTAAAAATTGTGTTGCATACTGTATTACTAGAGCTGTCAAACTCAATACCCTCGATTCTTAGTTCTCAATAAAATTGGCAACTAAACAAAACGGCAACATTCATAATGGGTAATAATCGATTATCTCTCATATTAGTTTAGTTGCCGTTTCACTCAAATACGGGCAAATTGTAAATATACTGTAATGCCCCAAATATAGTATTATCCTGAATATAATATGATCCTATCATTTTGAGATGTTCTACATGAAAAATAAATGGTCTCAAATATAATACGACCTGACATGACAGTGTCAGAGGTAAAAACTTAACAACTTTGACACACTTATTTAAAAAGTAAAAGTTAAGTGAAACTGTCAAAAGATTGAATCGATTCTAAACAAATAATTGATATATAATACGTAGACTAGAATGGCACTTTTCCATAATATATCAATAGATCTATCATTAACGGATATCACAACGTCTATATCGAAAGCTACAATAGTCCTATCAAATTAAAATGGCCGCTCTCCTGTAATTATATTCTTTGTCACTTTTCAATTTTTAATGTTTTATTTAGTTCTTTAAATAAGACAAGTTTAAAAAAATAGAACAAAAATTGACGTAGTTAATAAAAATGGATCAAAAAAGATATATTTATTTTAATTCAATAGATTATCAATATATCGTTGCAAAAATTTCAATCTCATTTCTGGCTAGCTAACATGTGTAGGGTCAGTTATAGTAGACTACTTGAAATTTTTGTAACGTATGAAATGTGCTCTTCTTTCCATTATAGAATTCACAAGTTATTGAATTAATTTTGAGTTTATTTGAATTTTTATTTTTGAAGACTTTTAGTGTGTTTAGTAAATGCCGATAAGATTTTGAGATTAAAGCTTCAAGCGATTATGTGTTATAATGGTTGAGTCAAAGTTTCATATTGAGGGGGGAGTAGGGTATCAGGCGCGTTAGATTTTCTATGCAATAATGCTTGGAAAAATAATTAAAAAGAAAATGTTCAAGAATTGAGAATCAAAGAATCATCATCATCATTATGACATTGAATGTAATAATAAGTGTGCTGGTAGAAAGGAGAGGAATTACCTAAGGTCGAGTTTAGGGGTTAAAAACAAGCCTTTAGCATCACATGCCAAAACCCATAATCTGGACTTTAATCACTGTTACACAACCAAGGTGGTTAAATCCCTGAACAAAGAAATATGCAACCCTTCACAACTAAGGATATGGGAACTGGCCCATCAATATATCATCAAATCCAGACAAGCCCCCAACCTCAACCTCAGGTAATTCCTCTCCTTCCTACAGCACACTTATTATTACATTCAATGTCACAATGATAATGATGATGATAAAAATAGAAATAATAATAATACAGTATATAACACAATTTTTGGTTTTTCTGCCAATCTCTCTATATATATATTTATTCAAAGCGTTGCCATCTATTCACTGATATCATAAATGAAAAACAGTCAGCTGTGGACAGTCAAACTTGCAGTTCAACCAAGCATCAGTCTACTCTCTTGACCTGATGAAGCTGTCTGTGACAGTGAAAGCTTGTTGTTAAAAATGTGTTTGTGTGTTTTTTAGTGTTCTATCTAAACAATTTCTACTCCAGTATCACCAAGGTAAGTATGCTGGCTATCCCTCCTAATTTAAACCTTTCAGAACTTTAAAATGTTATTCAGGACTAGAAGAATAATTGTAGAAAATTAAGTTTTAAATATGTTTAAATACTTTGCATATAGTTTAATTTTGCAAATGGTGTGTCCAAACATTCAAATATTAACAATGGACAGATCCATTTTAAATTATATTACTACTTTATCTTCTATATTATCCTAAACTAAAATAAATTTTGTTGGAACAAAATAGTCAAACTAAATATAATCTCTTAATTGAAAAATTACACCTCTACACGGGAATCAAATCATGAACCTTTGGCTTTGTACATCAGTGCTCTTACCACCGAGGTATCTATGAGTCGTCCTGATCCCAGGGTCATTCTTCATTCAAATTTGAAAGCAGTCTGTGATAGAAATGCAGAAATCGTGAGCTACACATTATAAGAGCTCAATTAAGATCGCGAGCTATCAGATGATGCAGCCTCCTTCAACTTAAAAGGGCTTTATGCTGCCAATAGTATAAGGATTGTGCATATCTTGATGGATAAATAGCCAAGCTATTATAAATTGTTTTACACATGCCTGAACTATGTGTAGTATTATCTGTCTGGGCCTTTATATTGTTTTCACAAGAGGTAGTTTTGTGATTTATTTAATCATTGGCAATTATAAAACCTTGTTATCTTAATATGATTATAATTTTTTTAGGTTGAAGTCTCATTTTTATTCGGAATTTGGCTTGGCTGGCACAGATGACTTGGGTAACTGTGAACTCCTCCAAAAAAGGGCAGCACGATTCAGCAATAGTCTGAAGACCCCATCCCCTTCTCCTGGAATCCCTCAGCGACGCAAGCGACCCTTGAGTCTTGGGTCAAGCTTCCATTCTTGTCTGCATGATGACACCAATGCCGACATTGACTGGTCAGAGTTTCACATTGTTGGCACATGCCAAGACCTGGAGAAACCTTATCTGCGCCTTACATCAGTAAGTGCAAAACATTCAGTAATAATTTAAGATTAAGATATTTTGAAAATTATATAATATTTGCATAAGCTAAATAATGAACTAGATGCTTACTCCCATTTTTTTAAATTAACCATGTTAAATTATGATCCCACATTTTTTACACATAATTTATTAAATGGTATCTAAAAAGATTAGTACACAATTTACTTACTTACTTTATGACGTTAGGAACTCAAAAGTTCATTGCCACACTTATAAAATTACGCCACCTATCCCTATCTCGAGCTAGTTAGATCCAGTCCACCTCACTACACCTTATATCATTTAAATGTCATTCATAATTTAGTTAATGTAGTTAGATGGACAGGTTTTTTTTTCCAAGAATCTTGTCTTACTACCTGTTCAGGCTATACACTGATGAACTAATTATACTAATGGTTAAATTAGGGAATAGGAAGGTTAGATAATCAGGAAGTTGACCCGTATGTGCATGGAAGGAGAGTGAAAAACAATTTCGAAAAACTATCCTCAGTACACCCGACCGAGATTTGAACCTCAATCTCCCCTTCATTAACTGTCTAGCCTACTGCAAGTGTAGCGCATTAGACCATGCGCCCACCAAAGCGGGTGATAAGATATTATCATATTTTCTTTATTCGCGCACCTACCACTACCTGAATCCATGACGATCCCTAGTCTTTCAATGGTTCAGGATAGATTTTTTGTAACTGGTATTTATTTTATCATGAAGGAAGAAAATAATAATTAGGGTAGACTTATTTTGTAATGTTAACAAGTTATTTTTTATTTAAAAAAACAAAACAACTATGTTGACTTAAAATCTAATTAGGGTTACAGAATTGCTAAGGAATTTATTTTTTGTCGCAAATATTGCTTTTGAATATGAAGGTTAAATTTGAAAAGTTAATAAAAACAATGAGAAGTTAATTTTTATTAGGACAAATGCCAGTGAATGACGAATGTTAGTGAAAATCCGAGTCTCATACATACCTTACTCCCCCTAAATACAAACATTGGACTCGACTATTAACACGCTTGCTTATTAAACATGAACCTTTCACTTTCACAATGATATACAGAAAATAAATTAATATAAAGTGAAGAGATATAGGAAGAAATCAAAGGACAAATATACAACAAATTGTTGCTTTTATAAAGAGAAGATAAACACATTTCACATATTACAAAAAATCTAACCGATAAACATGTCTGTTATGAATACCGTAAAAATCAGCCGCCATGACAGCCAAGCATAAAATATTAGTGATAATTAAACAAGCATCTTTATTCTTATTTCAAAACCGATGATCTAAGAACATATAATCAAAGATAATAATTTACCTTATATTATTCAAAAGTTCAAAAGTTAGATTTTTGTGGAGTTTCATGAATTAAAACTCAAGAATGGTATCACTAAAATTGTCTAGTAAATTCTATGCATTATCGAGTGTTTGTTTAAAATCGATTCGAGTTTTCTCATCATGTCTTACTTGACAAGCGCTAGATGTAGGCAAAGTCTTAAAACTTAAATATGTAACAATTTGAAAATTCATTATTTGATTTTAAATCTATTTAGGTTATTGTCAATGGCTGAATTTTTAATATTATAGTGAAGTTATTGGAAAAGTAATCAAAAACAGCACAATGAAATAAAATTCGATTCGATTATGCCCATCACTATCCCCATCCCATTTGAGAAGTTAACCGTGTTGAATACTAAAGAGTGGTATCGAGATTTTTAGCGTATAGTATCGATTATTGCGATACCAGTCGATACTAAGTTTATCGAGTATTGTATCGAGCCACAACTTGGTAGTTATTTTTAACAATAACCTAAAAAATAGCCTAAAAGTCCGTGAAAATAACCAAATATCTGGTGATCTGTGTTGTACCTTTAAAATCCGCGAAATTGGGTAAATTCTCTATAAAAAAAAAAAAAGGCAGCCCTGCACTATTGTATTAATATTAAATGAAGATGTAAAATGTTACGTTTTGATGTAGGCCTAACCCATTCCTTAGTCTGCGATTTTAAGATGACCCCTAGATTTTGAAGCTACAAATTTGGGAAAAAAACTCGTCTAGGATTCGGATAAATACAAAACTTAATTCACACACACACACACACACATACACATATTATGATTTAATTTAATAATAGAATATGGTTTCAATCATATACATAATGCATTATAACTTGGTACATGCAAAATTTGCATTTGCGACAACACTAATTTTACTGTTTTCACACGAATAACACAAATTTAAGCTTTCTTGATAAATAAACACAATTTATTTGTTAGTTGGCAGATACCACATCATGCAATATAATTTTTAACGCGGTAACAATGGCAATAGTGCTATGCCAAGGCTGCTGTTTATATGGATAGTAGGTATCCGTTGAGTGTTTTTAGGTTATTTAAGCTTTATTTTATCTGAGGTTAGCATTAAAAATCACGAATTCTACTTTAACACATTGCGATACTTAAATTTTGTTGGATCAATTACTGTTTTCAGCCTTTAAAAGATTTCACGCTAGGTCCAAGCAAGGACATCAATATATATGAACCTTGCTACAGGTGGTCATGTTTGGCAAAATTATATCTTTGTAATTTTTATTCCCTTCTCCTTATTTGATAGTAGTTTAGTCTTCTATGACGACATGTTTCGTTGTTATTATTGTTTGGTCTAAACCTAAATTGATAATCGATTAGTTTGATATTGCTATTTGTAAGACTCGAAGGTAATTATATTGAGATAGAGAGTTTATATTAATAAGCGTAAAATGTTTGGTGCATATTTATATTTGATTTTTCTCTGAATATGTTAATAAATAGTTAAATACACAATATGAACGAAAAATGTGCAGTTTTATCTTAGTTTTTTTTAACGAATACTAATTTGACTTGTATTTATGTAAATAATAACAGCGCTTTCAGCTTTTAATATCATCGCTTTTTGAGAAAAATAACACCACCTTTCTCCCAAAAATAACCTCACTTTTTGCATGTCTCTAATTATAAAACACTGAGTTGTCTTAGATTTAATATATTGATAAAATATTATATACATCCATGTATTAGATTCTCACTATAAAACACTTGACCAAGAAATTAAATACTCTACTTAACTTTGAAGTTTGGTTTGAAAAGATTGTCTTAAACCTTATATATTCACAATTTGTCAAAATGGTGTACCATTGATAACAAATATACAGCCATTTTCAGAAAACTAAACCTTTGCCAAACTTTAACATTTCAAATCTAAATCTTAATCTTACTAAGATTTGGATTCATATTCAAAGTTTCAAATATTAATATTGTAATAAAATTAATTAGTGCCTAATGGATTAGAAAGGTATATTAAGGCAGTGTAGAAACACTGTACAATATTGTAAAGTAAGTGATAGTGAAGTAAGCCAACCTGAATGGATAGTTAGGTTAGGCCTGGATAGGAAACACACTTCTCTTTGATTTATTCTTAAACTATTAAACTATTACACTTCACACTTCTACATTTACACATTGTTTTGAATTTTCGGAAATATTCCTTTATCATTTGAAGATACACATTGAAAACACACAAAACACAAATAAATTTATGCTATGGAACTACATGCTTCTAGAATAATCTATTAATATTGGAAATATTTTAAAACTAAATAAATACTGGATTTGGATTAAATGAGCTTAGCTCAAAATTAAAATCTATAAATCATGGTTGCTTAGCAAATTTATGTAATTAGAGCAGAAAACAGTTTTTGGTAGAGTGAATATTCCAAGCTGTAAAGGAATTATGTGGGGGACAGTTGTTTCATTTACATCGAATATCTTGTATTTAAAAAATAATAGGGATATCCACCTTTTTGTAAATAATAATCAACCTTTGCACTATAATTACAAAAGTAGTGGAATATTTATTTGATGTTTCGCCATTTGAGGTTAGATTTTTTTTTTTAGGGAACCTTATAAAATTGTTATTTTTTTAATATATTTTATTATTTGATTGGATTAAAAAACTTAGCATAGTAGAATATTCAACACACACTCAATTAAAAACACTAACATAGTAAGCCTAAAATGAATGATTTAATTTGAACTTATTTTTAATTAAAATATTCTGTTTGATTTTATTAAGCATCACATTTGAATAGAAAAAAACTTAGTTTAACATTCAATTTAGATCTAACTCAAAATTTTACTCAAGCATGAGATTTGATTCATATTTGATTTGAGGGAGCTAGCCAAGATTTGGATTTGATTCAAAATTGAAAATTTTCGATTCACACAGGCTTACAGAAAATCATTAAAAATAAATGGCACGGAACTTCGCACAGACTTTCTCTTTCTCGCTCTATTGTTTAAAAATGGAGATATTTACTCAAAACTCATAATATATGTGAAACGAAATAATAGTATTCACTGGTAAACCCAAGCATAAATTGCACTATAATTATGTAAAACATTTGTTGAGTCCCGGTTTTAAATTTTATTTTTAGAGAATTAATGTCCTAATTTGTATGTTTGGACCAATAAAAAAGATCAATATTGGGTCCACAAGGGTCCTTCATATTAAAATTTCGACTTCCGGTTAAAATTTTCGACATTTTATTAGGTGTCGCACATCTTCATGTCATCGCATTGCTATTAAATTCCTCATTTATAAATTTTGACCAATAAAAAATGTAAATGTTCACTATTGAGTCGTGTTGAGCTAGCTAGACCACCGAGGACGGGGAGATTGAGGTTCGAATCTTGGTTGGGTGAACTGGGGGTGGTTTTTCCTAAATGGTTTTCCACGCAAATGCGGGTTCACGTCCTCTAAATTCAACCTTACCCATTCCTAATCCATTAGTGTAATTAGTACTTAAATGTATAACCCCAACGGGTAGTAAGACGTGGTGCTAAATAAAGAAAAAACTATTGAGTCTAAAATGGAGCTAGATCATTGTGGTACAAACATTTCTCCTAAGAGGTTTAAGGAAAAATAACCTATACTTTTTGAGATACTTAGTTATATTTAATTACTCTATGGCATTGGCATTATTGCGTTAAAACTTAAGTAGTATCTCCTTACAACAAAAGCTCACAAAATCGTATTCATATATTTGCCATTATCTCAGAAACTGTTGGTTTCATAAAATTATATTTAATATACCAGTTTTTTTTTATTTTTAATAGTACAACAATTTTGAAATGATAAGTTATTTAGTATCTCAAATAGTTGCGGAGATACGGAAATTTCAGCTTCTGTAAAGTACCCTAAAAGTTATTATCATGGGAAAATGAAAATAACCAGTTTATTTATAATCTTAATCAACGCTTAGATACAAATTTTAATCAAAATTGTTAGTTGATTTTGGGAAAATCGTTTTTTTCTCTTTTCGCCCTTTTTTAAACTACTCTTAATTTTAAGTTTAAACAGGCATTGCAAAGACCACTTTATAGGGTTCAGGGGGTCATGAGACATCGACATCCATCAACATTTCTGGTTAGATTTTTTTTTTTACGGTCACTTTACATTACCTTTTGAATTCGAAAAGTTAAAAAATATAAATATTTGCGTATAGCTTGAAAGTTATTGGTCTTATAAAAATATACTTCAAAAAAATATTTGTATTATAAGTATATCTACATATAAGTAATTTCATATTTCAAATGGTTTCAGAGATATGGTAAAAACTGATAATTTACGCATCTGACCAGAAGCCTTAAAGTCATTTTGCCGAAATATTGAGAGTAGACATTTTGTTTGGAATGTTTAGAAATGTTTAGAAATGTTTAGAAATGTTTAGAAATGAAATTTAATCAAAATCGTTAGAGCCAATCTTGAAAAAATCAATTTTACTCTTTTTGCCTTTCAGTAAACTACTCTTAGTTTTAGGGTTAAATATTCAATTCCAAAAATCTCTCGGGGCAACCTTATGAAAAAACCTTGGATACCAAGTTTTAGCCTGATCGGTAAAATAGTTGAGGCTCTAGTCGGAGTTACAGACAGACAGACATTCAAAAACCATTTTTTCGGATTCGGGGGGTCATGAAATGTCAAGATTCATAAAAATCTCGAGTTTGATTTTTTTGACAATCACAATACTTTCTCTACCTGTAAGATAGCAAGAAAGTAAAAAATATAGCTGAAGAATTACTTCTGGATATGGGAACCTAACCCATCTTAAATGTGGCTTGATGCCAAGCCGAAGTTTATAGGCTTGATTTTCAGTTTCAAGTGTCATTTTTCAATTATTATTATTTTAACTTGTGCATTAACACCAATATATTATTTTATGTTTAATTTTAGTCGGTGACCTGGTGGTCTAGGGGTAAGGTGTCAGACTTCTGTACTGAGGGTCCGGGGTTCAATTCTCGGTCCCGGCACAGATTTATCTGATTGCCAAACCCTTCCTTCACCTCTGACAAGATGTGTATTAATCACAACTTGTGAATGTGAGGAATGCCAGGCCTCCACCGTGGTTCGGATTCCACGTTAAACTGTAGGTCCTCCATTTCATCTCACAATCACCCTACCATTACACATTAGCGTAAGTGCGTATAACCCAAACGGGTAGTAAGACGCGGTGCTAATAATAATAATAATAATATAATTTTAGTCTACATGAATTATATATAACTAAAATCTATATCATACTTAATAACTTAATGCTTCTTTAAAATGAACCTCAATTGTATTGACATGGAAAAAATAATACTTTTATTGTTTTATAAATCTTTGAAATAATTTGTTACAGGCCCCTGATGCATCAATGGTGAGGCCAGTGGAAATTTTGAAGAACTCTCTGTTGAATGTGAAGGAGCGCTGGAAGAAGAATCATGACTACCGCTACGCTTGTGATCAGATGAAGTCCATTAGACAAGATCTTACGGTTAGCTTCATAATTTATCAAGTGTATTTCCTGTGCATGCACAATAAACACTTGTTGCATGCCAAGCTAATCATACATTTATCGAATGTTGCTATACTTCATTCTATTTTTGTAATTGTGGTGCCATCAAGTATTCCCACATGCACATACATTTTAGCGTATTGGCCCGAATCAGATACTGCCTCGAATAAAATATGACCCTAAAGTTTTGAGGTGTTCTTCATGAAAAATAAATGGTCTTGAATATAATCCAACCTAACATGACGGTAATAGAGTTAAAAATTTAACATCTTTGACACACTTTTTTTAAATTAATAAAGGTTAAGTGAGAATAAAATTACCTTAATTATTATTTAAAGCTACCAGTCCTCACTCGTGAATATACCTTGGATAATTTTTTACCAGTAACACAGCACGAACTAACATTGACCTACTGAATTAACAGTTCACTGACACTCAAGATTAGAAATATTAGATGCGCGCAGTTCCAGCCTTTCCAGAACTATCAAGCATGAGCACTACCAAAGGAAAAGGAGTAGAACAGGAGTGGCAAAGGTTCAAAAAGTGCATGGTGGAACCGACAGAGAAGATATGCGGAAGAACGAGCGGGAAGAGACGGCGGAAGGAAATTCCATGGTGGAACGAAACGGTAAAAGAAGCAGTCAATGTTAAGAACAAAGCATTCAGAGAATGGTTCACAAAAAGAACAAGAGAGACTGAGGTTAAGTATAAGTAAAAAAAAGATAAGGGTGAAAAACCTGGATGAAAGAGTGGACCAAAGTGCTACAGACTGATGTGGAAGAGAGCAAGGAGATATTGTGTAGTCAAGTGAGCCAAAGAAGGAGGGAAAATAGAAAAGAGGTCTGAATGAGGGATGAAAAAGGAATGTTAATGGAGAGGGATGAGGAGGTAAAGAAGTTGAGGGATTCGTATTTTGAGAGATTGTTGAACCCAGAGGGAGGAGGATTGGTACGGAAGAAGGAAAGGAATTGGATGGAGAGATGGAGGAGGAAGTGGCAGACCTAACCTGGAAGAAGGTAGAAGAGGCCTTGAAAAGGATGAGGAAGGGAAAGGCTCCAGGAGAGGACGAACTCACGGAGGAAATGATAACTGCAGTTGAAGAAATGGGGCTACAGTAGGGCTGTGCAAGATCCCGAACTTGTGTGGGAAAAAATATTTCCCGGGATTTTTTGGTGGGAAAAAAAAGTGCTGTTAAGGATTTATATCAATGCCACATTTGTATTTAATTTTCATTAAAAATATTAATTCATTACATTTAAATTAACCTTATCTTTGGTTAAGTAGATGGATAGCCGAACCGAAACTTCAGTCACTTTTATTAACTACCTTACAAGACAACTGAGCTTCATTAAATAACATCACCACAATACATATAATTGAGGGTAATATTTATACCTGAATATATTTAAGCCAAAAACATATTTTTAATGCAGTTAAAGTGCTTTTTTATTGTCAGATTATGCACAAAATACACATTTACCACACTTATTTGCATAAAGACAAGTCCATTGCGTAAATATTAATATATTTGGAATGGCATCCATTTGATTTTGTATCCTAGATAATATTTGGGGTAAACTAATAATTTTGAAATGCAGCAGCGCTTTTTGTGAGAGGTTTAGTAACTAAAGTGTAAGAGGTTACCGGCACACTGGCTCAGTTAAGAAATGTTTTTGTTATTCTTATGTATAAGACTGGCTCACTTTTATTACAAAATTTAATATTCAAATAAAAACCACCCTTAATTAACCATGGATGTATACTGGAGAGGAGAAAGGGAAGAATAAAACATGTCTCATATTAGCCATTCAGGCCTACACTTAAAAACTTACAAGACAGGCCTACACTTAAAAACTTACAAGACGATAAAAACATAGGTAGCCCTACAGCTATTGTCAATTACTAATGATTATTGACAACAAGAAATGACAACTCCGAATTGTGAAGTGAAACCATTGAAAAGAATTTACATATTTTGAATAGGAAAGAAGAGCCTCTAGGCCTAAGCCAAAATATTTGTTATAAAAGTCTGTACCAGGAATTAAAAACCTCTGCCCCACGTACGTCTACTTACAAATCACCCTCTAAAACTTGCCCAAAGGAAACGTTGGCATACCAAATTAAACAGCTATATTAAATAGAAGGAATAAATTCGACACAATTATTTTATCATCATATCAGTGTTAAACTGGAAGTAATTATTTGCCCTTAAAAAAATGATCGGGATTGAACCCAAGTCAATTTATTGGTAGTCTGTTGCCTTAACATATACACCAAAGTGGTACATACCAAGTTCATTGAAAGTTAGAATTATAACTCCGCAAATCTGCTATTAGGAAATCATTTGTGAAACATCTATTTAACCACAGGTGGACAATATTAAAACCAAGAGAATCCATAAATAACTGTCCAAAGTTTTCTTAAAATAATAATGTAACCTCACTTGAATAATAACAATTGCCATAAGATAATATGGCTGAATGTTTGAAGTTAATGTGAATGTTAAAATACTAATCAAACGGTAGACCTCGCGTTAACTTTACGAGCACTTTAACGAGGATGCACTGAACTGAACTTTGTAAAATCCAAATTAGTGGTCGTTATTGTTTAACCTTATGTTAAGACCTAATGAATAGAATAACATGACATTGTAAGATTGGGCCTAAATCTTTTTTCATGCTTATCTTGCCTCAAAATGTTATTTATTTATGTACCTTCAGTAGTGTATTTGTATAGAAAAAAAAAGACCAAAAGATATATCCCATTCCAAATTGAGGGTTAAGAATCAATGTGTTGAAAAGATTAATATTAAGATTTATTCTCAATTTGAGGACTAAAAAAAAGTAATCACTCTTCCATGTGTGAATATGAAACTAACTGTACTACATTGAGACAACAGGGATCAAGGTTAAAAAGCTTATAGGCATTTTATGCTAATAATCCCATTGAGACAAAATAAAAAATGAGAATTTACGCATCAGACCGGAACCCTTAAAGTCATTTTGCCGAAATATTGAGAGTAGCCATTTTGTTTGGAATATTTATTAATGTTTTGAAATGAAATTTAATCAAAATCGTTAGAGCTGATTTTGAGTAGATGGATTTTTTATCTTTTGGCCCTTCATTAAATTACCCTTAATTTTAGGGTTAGATATCCAATTCCAAAAAACCCTCAGGGCAACCCTATGAAAACCCTAGATACCAAATTTCAGCCCGATTGGTATAATAGTTTAGGCTCTAGTTGGATGTACAGACAGATAGACAGAAGGAAATTCAAAAACCACTTTTTCAGATTCAGGGGGTCATGAAACGTTGAGATTTATAAAAATCTCGAGCTCGATTTTTTTATGACCACAATACTTTCTCTACCTGTAAGATAGCAAGAAAGTAAAAAAGTTTTTAATCTAGCCATTTATACTTGTTTAATGCTAAAAATAATGAATGAATGTGGTGTTTTTAGGTCCAAGGTGTGAGGGACCAGTTGAGTGTTGAAGTGTATGAGGTCCACGCTAGGATAGCGCTGGAGAAAGGAGATCATGAAGAGTTCAACCAATGTCAAACACAGCTGCGCATGTTGTACCCTGAGGTGGGGGGAGCTAACCAGATGGAGTTTACAGCGTACAGAATTCTATACTATATGTTCACTAGTAATACTCAAGGTAAGGCAACATTTAAACTAAAATATTGGCTATAGCTATACGTATGTGTCTTGTTTCACATTTATATTCACTGGAGTTAAACATAAATAATTGATAACAAAGCAAGGTTAATATTATCTGCCGTTTGGAAACAGTGTTGAAATACTGTACAATAATTTAAAGTAAGTGGTATGGAAGGAAGCCAACCTTGAAAGGAAAGCTAAGTTATGCCTAGACAGGAACAAATACACTCCTCTCTTCATTCACTTTTCACACTTATTTTCACAGTGTTTTTAAATTTTTGGAGATACTCTTTTAGCATATCAAGAGAGAGACAAATAACATAGTGATATATATGTGTATGTATATACAGGGCCTATTTATATACATATAGTATATCTGCTGCATGCAGTCTTAAAGGTACAACATTTGTTACACACTATCTAAGGGTGCAATTATAGGCTACACTACGCCTGATAAATTTTAAAAGTAACTGAAAACTTAAGTGTTACCAAATGACAGGTTGCTAAAATGACATAACAGGATGAAGGTTTGAATAGATGGATAACCTAGTGTAAAAAACAATTTAGAAAACATAAAACTCTAAATCTTGAGTAAGGAGTAGATAAATATGAGTTAAGATTTAGAAGTTTTATTTATAAATTAAAGATATTTTTACTATAAAATTGTGTTGTTTTAAGTATGAATAATTGAAAAGTAGCAGGCCTATGATGCTGAAAGACACTTGACAAATTTAATCTTATAAAAAATTTGTAACAAATTTCTAAAAATGTAAAAATACTTTGTCGACTTATATTTACATATAAAAGAGTCAATAAATAGTCAAAATAACATTGTATGAAATATTAAAATATACAATACAAACATTATGTGAATTAACATAAAAATTAAAGTTTAAACTTATTGAAAACAATTAAGGTTAAAATTACGTTAACATCTGCTTGTCAAATTAAGTTTGTTGAATGTGTGATATAGATAAGTTGAAAAGGTCAAATTAAATTGGTTAAAAAGGTTAAGTTAAATTGGTATCTAAGTCTTACATAAAATTGACGTCCCTTAACTCCTTTGTAAATCCAGACCAGATTGAGAATTCTGGAAGATTTAATCCGACATGTTTTGATACGTCCTTTTTTGTACCATATTCATGGAAACTGTAAATTGAAATTAAAGAAGCTATTAAGAAAAGTAAAAAGTTAAGATTAATATGAGAAATATACTATTACATACTACAAAAGATATTCTCCTTTTATATTCTTTTATAATATGTAATAGTATATTTCTCATATTTCTCACATTAATCTTGACCTTTTACTTTTCTTAATAGCTTCTTTAATTTCAATTTATATTTTCCTTAAATATGGTACGAAAAATGACTTACCGAAACATGTCGGATTAATCCAGCCAGAATTCTCCATCTGGTCTGGATTTACAAAGGAGTTAAAGGACTAATGGTGTGCGAAGCTTCGAAAAGTCAAAGTCAGAGTCGAAGGTAAATCTCCTTCGGCTTCGACATCTACAATAACCTTCACATAATCAAAAAATTTCGAAGGAAGGATAAAACTTTAATAAATTATTAAATGATTTAATTTTATCTTACTAAATATTACCTATTTCAATATTTGATCATTTTAAAACCGTTACTTAACAGAATTTTAACAATGACAGGGTGTCCAGCCAACTATCTCTTAAAATTCCCTGACTTTTCCAGGGTTTCCAGATCCAATTTCCAACATTTCCAGTCACTATATTATAAACATTATTGTATTAAGATCTCAACTTAATGTAATAATATTTTTTAGACACATACATATTTTGAAATTGTAACACTCTATGAAGGGTCATGCGCTCCAAGTTAGCTTTGAGTTAGATCATATTGAGACATTAAAAGATCATCTTACACGAGCTAATGAACTAATGACTCAACTTTGAGTAAAGACACGATAGAGGGGTAGAAAGATTAAATGAAAATCCCATGTTGACTTTGAGAATTGAAATAAGTATATTCAAGATGTACAACTGTACTAAAATAAATGTGCAGTGAAAAAAAAATGTTTTTTGAGTTATTTTATTGTAAATGAACATAGATAGTGTAGGCCTATTATTTTAGTGACTATGTGAAAATTACAGAAATTTGATCAAATTCCCTGACTTTTCACTAACTAAGCAAATTCTCTGACTTTCCCCCGTTTTCCAGGTCCTGATTGACTAGTAATTTAACTACCATAATGTAGCATGGATCAAAAGCGGGTAAGTAAATGTTAATATATTATATTCACTATCGCCAACATCATTTTATAAAAAATAAAAATACATATA
>CABFWB010005916.1:5446-38813 GCA_902151455.1 Timema bartmani | reverse complement strand
TGTAACATGTTGCAATGTTACAACCGCCTACAATCATAAACCAGAAGACTATTTAGAATAGGGTTTATACATTAGAGGATTTAACTCGCAATGTACAGCTTTTAAAGCTGCCTAAGAGGAAATATTAATTGTAAATATAGTAAGGTATTTAAAACATACAGTGATCATAATATACCATCAGGCTTGATTCGAGCCTCAAGTGTACTGATAACTGGACTGATAGTTGTAGACGGACTGTTAGCCCTTTCACAAGATCTAGGTGACGAATTTAATCAATACAGACTCTACCAGGAACCGAGGGACTATCCATTGATAATCCAACTATGTACCGATGTATCCTATAAAGTTCCTTGTCGCTTGTAAGGATATCTATAAAAAAAAATAGAGTAGAGGAGGCACACGCCAACAACGCTTTTAAAGTAAATTGTAGGTACCCTTTTATGTGAATTCATGCTTCCTACCTAAGGACGAAGAGAAAAAAACTTACTTCAATTCAGCTATATATGAAATATTGATTTGGCTAACCTTGATTAGAGGTAAAGTACGAATATGAAGTTATCTTCCCTCTTCTGGTGCACGTTTAAAACTATATTGCCAAAGATTTGAGCTTGCTCATGCCTCCTCTATGGAAATGAGAGTCAATTTATCTAGACATTCGGCTATCGCTATCGGTGCTGGAGTTTTAATCCATGACATTTTAGAAACACATTTTGAAGTCTAGTAAGTAGAGGTAATAAAATATTTATGAATCAATCAATGTTATGATAAAAAACATAAAAAATATAAATGTTTCAAAGAAAGTTATATTAAATACTAAACAAGCTTGAAAAATATACATGAAACATTATTAAATTTTATATACCGTAATAAATAATGATGGTCAAAAAATAATTAGCATAAACGCCTTTGTAACAGTATAAAAAAACATTAAAATTAAGACATTATAAATAAACAATTAATCTGGCACGTGAACATTGGTAAAATTGATTCTTTATAATATTCACTTTATATTTTAATAATACTTATAACTGTGGATGATATTGTACATTTATATTAAATAATTATATAATTGAAGCAGAAAGAATAAGTGAATCATGTGTTATAAAAGTTTTTGTAAATTGGTAAAAATCGATTGGTTAAAATTGAAAAGATTTATAAAAGTAAAAATGTTAGAGTTTGCGCATTGACGATACCTTAGTTGTAAACCCCGCTCTCCTTGTGTTGAGAATATGCGTGAGCGGCCAACATTTGACGACTAGTTTCGACGTAATTCTACATTATCCTCAGGTCTTATAAAGAAACACAAAATATGGTTAAACCAAGATTCACATGATAAAGTACCATGAATGCAACATCGTTCCCAGTTCTAAGTATTATTAAAATAAAAATCAGTTTTACCATTGTTCATGAGCTTGATTAATTTAAAATGTATTATGATTTAATTTAAATGTGTTTGCTATATTGTTACAAAGGCTATTATGCTAAATATCTTTCGACCATCATTCTTTATGACATAAAATGTAATAATGTTTCATGCGTAGCACCTCTTCGTTTATATGATATGTAAAACTGTAAAAAAACTCACATCTGACAACAAGATGTAAACCCCTACGTTAACGTCGGAAGTAATGTGTGGAATTATCACTTAAGTATCCATCACTTATGAGACTACAAGGTGAAAGATTCGCCTAGGATAGATTTAATGAATGGCTGGACCACTACTTCTATTATGTTTATTAAAGAAAAGTGAACTAGTACAGCAGTCATCATCGTGATGTAGAGTTGGGACTCGGCTGTCAGCCAGTTGCCTGAAATTCCGTGTCTTTGAGTCCTACACTACATATTTTTAAATTTCATTCTACGTCCACATATCCTCTATTTAGGTGTCACACAACAATACTTAGTTTTCACGCACATGTAAATTACCTTCGGATAACTCGCTATTACACTAACACATTCACAACCAACTGTCTGAACCATGACCATGTCATAACCACTTCTATAACCACTGTCATACTCATGGTGCTCAAGTCACGCCGTCGCTGAGCTCACACATTTTCCCAACACCCTCGGATAACGGTCCACAGCCAACTGTCTTCAGCCAACTGTCTAGAACCAACTATCTAGAGCTCTGCTCTAGGACACGCAAACTAGATTCCGCCAACTTGGAAGATTACTCTAATTACGGCCTAGAGCACCTATCTAGAGTCATCTGCACTTGCATGCATGCGATGTGTCTGAAACAGGAGCCGTATCCGCTCCACTCGGCACGTAAGCATACTATTCGCTAGTATAGTTGATGGCAGCAATATATTCGTGTGACCCGCTGTGTTAGTGATCACGTGTGTCTGGGGTGTTGCCTCTCAGGCCCGGCCTTACAACAATCAACACCCGGGATGAGAGACACGTAATGCTCCCCCTCCTCCCTTTTTATATTTTCCCCTTTGTGAATATATTTTTATATAATGGGAAAAAATGCAGTTTATGCAAAAATTACAAACTTAAACACATATTTTCGGCATTCATACAAGCACAATTCAACACCAACACAAAATAGAATGGAATGCCCTTTAGTTCACAACATAAAATAAAATGGATTCATGTCAAATAATCAAAATCAGTCTTGCGAACGATTTGCAACTCCTGCTAGGTTATGTTCCTCTGGCTCACACTGTTTTCTTTTAAAAAAAAAGTGCTTTACGTACTTTCACCTGGTTGAATTTTGTCACAGTTGAAGAAAGGTCAAGCTTGCCGGCTGTCATATTCTATGGATAATATTGCTATCGACGATAGTCTTTCATTGGTCATAGTAGATCGAAGATAAGTTTTGATCAGTTTTAAGTTTGAAAAACTGCGTTCACCACTAGCAGCCGTCACTGGCATGGTCAGCGATATACGAGATGACAGCCAGATTGGGAAAAGTAGTGCTCATATTTTTTCCTCTATGTATTGTACGAGTAAAACATTTTTTTGGAGATGGAGATTTTTCCATGTTTGCAAGGATATGCCTGACATGTTTTAATTCTTCCCAGAGCTCCAAGCTGTTAATATTCGAGTTACTTCCATCGGTGAGTGTGTTTTGCAGGTTCATGGACTGATTCAATATAACTTTGTCAGCTTCAAGGGCATTAGCATTATCACATTGTGGTTGGCATAAGTCAAACAAAACTCCCCAAATATTTTTTTGGTCTTAAAGTTGCTAGAACCGTTGTTTTAATGATGTGAGTGCGGTATCAGTTATGACATAGAAAAAATTATATTTATATTGATCTTCTGGGCAAGCATTTTCTGACTCATCGTGACCTTCATGTTCAAAATGTATTTTCTTTGTTCGCTTACGTGTCGAATTTGCAAGGAAGGATCAGCTCCAAATTGTTCTGCGAGTTATTTCGCAATAATAATAGCATGTTCATAGCCAACATATTGTTTATAGGAAAATACATATTCCATACAATTCTTAATTAAAGAAGTAGTAGTAGTAATATCCATTGCTGGACCTATATCACCTTACTCGCAATGTTTATTTAATACAAAATATCATACCATACAACCAAAGAAATCAAGAATTCAAATTTCATCAACTGATCAGCAAAAGAGTGTGCCTCATATCAGACCAGCATCTGCTAGACTAGATTAAAAAACCTCCATAAAAGCATCTCAAACATCCTTTATCTGATATCGAATAGCCTCAACACTATTAATCCTGCTTTCCCAGCGAGTAGCGCTTGATGGCTTCACATTGAAGCTGAAGACATGTTTCTTAATATTTCCCAACGTTGAACAGATGCTGAGAACAACAACAAGATTTTCCGCAGAACACCAAAAATAGTGATGAATATTCTTGTTGACGAAGCTGAATCTCAAACCACTAAATTCAATGAATGACACCCACAAGGTACAAAAGAAACTCTTGAGCTCATTTGAAGAATCCTAGCATGAACACCTTTGTTTTTATTTTACCCTTCATATTGGCACCATTATCGTATCTGTTCTCCACAGTCCTCTAGTCTTAAACCATTTCCAGCCAATGTTATTCAAATTTGATATAAAGAGTCCTTCCCCCGTACGATCACTGGCATTCCTAAATCCCAAAAAGTGTTCTTTAATACTTAGTACGTACATATAAAATATTTAACATTTGTCAAACATTAAAATTCCCCCCATTGGAAGGAAAACACACATTTTCTCACTTGCTTCAGGCCCCCTGATTCTTGGCGCCGGCCCTGCATGGCACCTTGCAGTCAACCGATGGGCAGGAAATCCGTACAATATATACCAATCAACCTAAGATAATGTCACTAAGTTGAAAGCCTCACAAATGTATATTTTCCAAACTTGTTAATATTTAATAACACGTTCTTTGACATATTTTATATATTTTTATATTTTTTATCATAACATCTTGAATGATTCATAAATATCCTGACATTTTAGCCAACAGAAGAACAATAATCAATGTAAAAGCTAAATAAGGCATGTCTCTTGAAACCAAGTGTAAGACCTCACTCTTTGCCCTCCGAATTTTAATGATATATTGAACCTTGACGGTATTATACTACCATTCGAAATGAGGTATATGGAACGTTTCAAGAGACAAAACTACATCTTTGTGAATGTGTATAGTGTCAATGTATATAGTACGAAGACGGGGAAATCTATATCGATACTGCAGAAAACTATAAGGATGCAAACTTGATCGTGATCTTACCTTTACGTGTCAGTCCAAAAGAACGAGCCAAACATATATATTTGTTTATGTTAAGCATACATGGAACCAACAAGTAACATATAACATTTTGTGGTCAAGCATCTTTCACGAATAACTAGCTCTCAACTCTCGTCGTCACATAGTGATCGTAGATACTATTGTGATCGTTGTTTGACAAATTGTTTAGCAGGAAATAAACACTCTCGGTACATAAGGAAATATGCATCAAATTTCCATATGTGTGGAGTCCATTCCCTCAAAGCTGGGATACATTTATCTTGTTTAAACAATATAGACAACAGTAAAAAAACGGGAATAATCGTTTACGTAGATTTGGATAGTTCACTCGTCCCTATTGAGATGTGTGATCATTCACAGAGAACGTTTAGCAACATGTCGCATACTCAGCAGTGCCGGAATAACACAGTAGCCAATGTAGCAAATGCTACGGGCCCCGCGCTTCACAGGGCCCCACGTTTTCGAGAAAAATAACAAATAATAATGTAAAATTTAAAAACAAAATTTTTGTTAGTTGTCTGGTGAAAATGGCATCCCTACGTATTCTGACAATCTGACAACGCTGTTGTTTACATTTCGAGAGAACGGCATGCTTAATGATACTACCATATTGCGGGTTCTGTGTTTCTGTTGGCTCCTTACTGTGTCGTGTGCAGGCGTGTCCTTTTTGGTTTGCAGACTACAAGGTGAGGAACAAACAAGTTTGAGTTAGACTGTGAGGATTAGTTGGTTGTTGTGTGATCCATACGCGCTCATAGTCACACCAATCACATATATTTGGGATTGTTCACTAGTATTTTTTGATACCACTAGGCACTATTTAGATTTTGTAACATAAACTGTTGATATGGTCTTGGCTTAGATACCTTTTTATTTTCTAAAGTTTACATGTTTATGTTGAAAAGTGTCGACTAGCGAGATCTAGCATTCGTTACTGAACTACAGTGCTAACGTTCAAACTGTTTTGTAGTCTGTCAGTAATTTGTCTATTTTTTTTTTTCAATCAAGCGTATAAACGAAAGCTAGCTATTATTTCTGTTTGCAGTTTAAATCAATCAATCATAAAGTTTATAAATGTTTACTGTTTGTTGTTATTAAAGTGAACAATTATTTTGAACTTTATAAAGACAGCTACATTTTCTAAAGTGAAGGTAAATTATTAGGCATAATGATATTTTAAATTTTGCGTTGACAGTTCCAAACAGTTTACATACTTAAAGTAGCTTATGTGTTTTAATGCATATTTCATTGATTTTTTTTATTGCAGTCTTTAATCTACAATTTTCAGATAGCAATGAGTAATGGAGCCAGAGATATGGATGTCATTATGCTTCTGGGAGTGCAAAACATAAAGCAAACGGACAAAAATAAAGTAGAGAACAACTTATGATATCAAAAACACGTAAGTTAACAGAATATTTTGATGTTCATGGAGATCAGTGGCATAGGAATTTTTTCATTGGGGGAGGGGGGGTAAAAATAATCATGTGCCTTTATAGGGGATACTATTTTTGAGATTAAAAAGAGACCAGAAAAATGTAATAGGCCTACAGCTGTCCCTCGCACTACGTGAGTGATTGGTTTTGATAAATAATCGCGTAACACGACAACGCGTAAAGGGAATTGATTTTAACATGGGTGAGATAGGGATTACTCCAATGGAAAAAAGTAAATAAAAACTTAAAACTTGTAAAAGAATGCAATTTTTATTAATTTATCTAATTAATACAATACTATAGGTAGCTTACGCCAAGGCCGTAGCCAGCCAATAATTTCAGGGGGTGTTTGGTGGGCCCAACCCCAATTGACGGAGGCTAGAAAAAATTATAAATAAAAAACTGTTCTAGAAGCTATCTGAAGTGTTTTTTTATGGCAACTCTACCCCCTAACTATCGGAGGCTAGGACAAATTCTAATTATTAAACGGCTCTAGAAGCTCTCTAAAGTGTTTTTTATGGTAACATAACCCATTAACTGCCGAAGGCTAGGACAAATTCCAGATATTAAACAGCTCTAGAAGTTCTCTAAAGTGTTTCTTTATGGCAACATAACCCCCTAACCGCCGAAAAATAGGAACAATTCTAAATATTAAACACCTCTAGAAGCTATCTAAATTTTTTTTATGACAACATAACACCATAACTGCCGAAGGCTAGAAAAAATTCTAAATAATAAACACCTCTGGAAGCTCTCTGAAGTGCTTTTTATGGTAACACAGCCCCCTAATTTGTACTTGTACCTTAATTTTGATATTGTTTGAACCATAAATAAAGCCATATATATTTTGTTCATAAAATTTTGGGGGGGGGGGTTTGAACCCCGAAACGCCCCCCCCCCCTGACTACGGCCTTGGCTTACGCCTATTGTCAATCTTCAATCCTCTTAAATTTGTAAACAAATGCAATTTTTAATAAATCCATCAAATTAATACAATGCTACAGGTACACTTACTGTTAATCTTAAATCACATGATAAATTAACTGGATATGGCAAATCTAGATTATCACTTTCTTGCTCTCTTGAAGGCCCTGGGACGGTAAGATCTTGCTCTCTTGAAGGCCTTGGGACGGTAAGCTCTTGCTCTATTGAAGGCCCTGGGACGGTAAGCCATTGCTCTCTTGAAGGCTCTAGTATGGTAAGCTCGTGCTCTCTTGACAGCCTTTGAACGGTAGGCTCTTGCTCTCTTAAATACCCTGGGATGGTAAGTTCTTGCTCTTTTGAAGTCCATTGGGCTGTTAAACTCTTGCTCTCTGGAAGGCCCTGGGACGGTAAGCTCCTGCTCTCTTGAAAGCTCTTGCCTGACAGTTCTTGCTGTTGTGTGTCGTTAGAGTGAAGATTTTCAACTTTATTGATGAAATGGTCAAGACTAAGCTGACGAGCAGGATTCTTCCTCTCTCTATAGAGTTCTTTGTAGCAAGCCAAAGAACTCAATCTCGCTGGCAGCTTTGGCACTTTTATCCAAGTTAGGGTGATTCTCTTCAATGATTATAATGTGCTAAAAAATCAGCAATTTGTTTTGTTAAAGTTGTTTGGTAGGCTCAAAAACATAGAGCCCTTCCTCTTCATCCCTTATACCATTTCTAGAAGAACTTTATTGGTGAGTTCTATTGAGTGTTATTGGAGCAATTAATCCATATTTGCCTGGTATACGTCCTCAAATCCAACATCTTGCTATGTCAACGATGTCATATCTTGAATTGGAAAGCTCACGTTCAGAATCAAAATCATGAGAATCAGAAACTTCAGGCTAAATATTTTTCCAAATTTCCTTCATACAGGACTATTTAACTTCTGCCCCTGCATCTCCAATGTTGTCAATACCACCCCCTAACACCAAACTGTACAGTAAAGATCTTTGTCTTCACTGGAATGTGCGCGCACAAGGTCGCGTCCCCACCGCACAGGGTGACTGCGAAATTACAGGCGACCATGCATTTTTTTAAATCACGTTATAGCGAAAACGCGTAAGGTGATGTCGCGTCTAGCGAGGGATACCTGTATTTAACGGTCCCATTGTGCACTTTTCTAATTTATTTTAGTCATTCTAAACATTAGAATTAATACACACAAAACAAATTAAGAAAAATAATTTCTGCTGTGGGTCAACTAAAAATTATGAAACCCCGAAATTTAAAGTAGGTTTCCATACACCTTTGCACTATATTCATTACTAACAATAAAATCACCAACTAGTTTTGCAATTTTCAAGATTGTTGAGCATCTCCGGGTATGCATTCAGCAACACAGGTGATTAGTCTACGTTTCCTTATCGTGGAGCAAAGATAGTTTTTTTATTCGTATAAGCATTGAATAATTTCTTTTTGCAGTGACTGATGTAGCTGGTATGACTATCAAAGTTTTCAAAATATCTTCAGTGTGTGCTCCAAGCACATTTTTATTTTGTCACATTAGTGTGAACTTTGTATCTTGCCTCAACAATATCTTTACATTATCTAAAAGTTTTACTATATTACTTTGGGTGTGAGGGGGGTAAAAATGATACTTTTTACCCCCATCAATTTTTGGGGGGGTAAAATGCACCCCCATACCTACCGTTCTTGCGCCACTGATGGAGATGGTGATGATGTAAAAATGGATGAAGATGGAAATGTAGAATCAACTAATTCTAGTATTGCAGAAGGGGTGATACAACAGCAGCCAGCATGTATTGAATGCGAAATAACAAGTGGAAATAACAAGTACTCAAATGACATTGGCGTATGGCCAAATAAACTAGATGGATTGTGAATATTGGCTAGCCAAAGGAAGTGACGAATGTCAACATGCTGATAGTGACTTATCTACATCCATGCGATTGTATGACAATAAAAAAACCTCAATACTGTCAGAAGTTTTATTTCACATATGTCTATAAACCTACAAACAAGCAACATGCAAGAAATTGGTTATGCTATTCAGAAAGCAAAGGAAGCCTATTCGGTTTACCTTGCAAGGTTATGAATTCAGTATGTTCATTAAATTTTTGTGAACAGGGGTTTAGTGACCGAAAAAATGCCAACAATCTATTACGTCGACACACATGAAGATAGTTCCTCACTTAATCAATCTTTAATTTCAATACTGATGCGCAAAAACAAAGGTGAACGTGTCGATTCCCAACTTGTGAAAGAAATTGAGACTGAACAAAAGTATTGGCGCAAATTTCTAGAGCAAATAATTGAAGTTATAAAGTTTTTAGCAGAGCGAGACCTTTCATTTCGTGGTAGTAATGAAACTGTTAGCTCTTCTCATAATGGATATTACTTGGGGTTGTTATAATTGCTGGCCAAGTTTGATCCTTTTCTGGCAGAGCATATAAAACCTCATTCAAACAAAGGAAAGGGACATCAATCATACTTAACTAAAATTATATGTGAGGAACTTATCACTTTGATTGGATCCAACATACTGGATCACATTACCGGCGAATTGAAGAAATACAAGTGTTATTCTATTTCATTGGATTCAACTCCAGATATATCTAATGTGGACCAGCTGACTTTGCGCTATGTTTTGCCGTCTGGACCAGTTAAAAGACTTGTAAAGTTTTTGGATATGGAAGATCATATAGTACTCAACAGCTCGCTCAAAGCTTACTCGACTTTTTAAGGGAAAATGACATTGATTTAAAAGATTGCCGTGGTCAGAGTTATGATAATGCCAACAACATGAGTGGCAAGTATAGTGCCTTACAAGCACGAATTAAAGAGCTGAATGAGTTTTCAGATTACATTCATTACAATTTGATAGGAAAATATGCTGCTGAATGTTGTGAAGAAGCAGTGTATTTCTTTCAATTTGTATAAAGCGTGTACACATTTTTTTCTGCTTCTACTTATCGGTGGGATCTCCTTTGTGCTGCATTATCTGATGATGGTGTTCATGTGCCCATTTTGAAAAGAATGTCTGATACCAGGTGGTCCGCTCGTGCAGATGCAACAAAAGCAATGTTACGAAGCTTTTCTGCAATAAAACAAATCTTGGAAGACAATTAAAATAACAACGATCAGAAGGCAGAGTGTTGACATTAGGCTCGTGGACTACTTTCAACAATGATGAAGTTGGAAACAGGGATAGTAATAATTTTGTGGGATCAAGTATTACAACGTTTTCAAATGACCTGTGCTTCTTTGCAATCTTCTGGCCAAGACTTGAAAACGGCTTGTGCACTCTATGAATCCTTACATGGGTATTTTCAAGCTAAGCGATCTAATTTTTCAAACATTGAGCAAAAAGCCAGGGATCTGACTGACGCTGAAGATTATCAACAAACAACAAAATAAAAGAGAACACAAGCGAAATCGCCAGTGGCGTAGCTAGGTCTTAAGCGCCTTGGAGCAGTTTAACTTGGGAACCCCCCCCCATTGTTTCCATCCAAAAATTAACTGAACAATAACACCATATAAATTTAAGTAAACCTAACAGATTAAAAACTGACTTTAAAAGTAGCCTATGTTGGTGGTTTCTTATTATTCTTGTTCCATAAAGAAAAGAAATTAAAAATTTATTTTATTTTTGTGCATGGATTTACATTTACTGAAATGTATGTTATATTGAAATGCAAATCTGCTTACACTAAACTAACAACGCAATATAGACTCAGGTTATTGAAACCGTGATTCACTGAGAAATAGAGACAAAACAAGGTTGGGAGGGGTAGGGGGATGGGAAAACCAGACGCAGGCAAGTCAGCTGATAGGCTGAATGCTGTATGTAAGCGAATGACAGAGCACGTGGGGTAAGTATGAGTCATGAGTGTGAGTGGCCAGCGAAGGGGGCGGGGATTCGGTCGTGATTGATTGACGCATGTCTAGATGCCATTGGCATCATGACAAACAGACGCAGCTCGAGCCATTGCCCTGGAAAATGTGAAAGATATCATCCGACATCTCTCACCTAACAAAAGATAAAGGAACCATGTTATGTTTTCTGTTAAGAGACCTTTATTCACCACCTTCTCCCTTGTTACACCCTACCATAACTGACGAGTGTTTTTACTAAAATAACTTTTTCATAGACTTGAGCTTAGCCTGAAAATATACATTTTCCACTTAAAGTTCGTTCCGCCCCCCTTTGCCTGTCTGAGTCATGCCGCCCTAGAGCGACTGCTCCAGTCGCTCCTCTGTAGCTACGCCACTGGAAATCGCACATATGATGATTTCAGTGGTTCCAACACTCTTGATCCTCTTATTGAATCTCACACGCCTTCTCAGAAGTTTAAATTCCAAACATTTATTGTAATTATTGACAGCTTACTTTCTGCTCCCTCAAAACGCCAGGAAGATTATTGAAGGGTGAATAGTGTATTTGGATTCCTTCATCTGTTACAGTCGCTTACACCCAAAAATATTGTAAAGAGTTCATCAAATCTTATCAAATCATATCCGGAAGATCTGAAAGAAAGTCTTGGTGAAGAATTTGTGCGGTTTTCTTAACGGTTGGAAACTGATCTTACTTCTCATATTGGCGCCAAACAAGACCTTGTAGAGTTACAGTTGTACCGGTTGATGACTGACAATTCTTTGGAATCTAGTTTTTCAAATGTAGAAAATGTTTTGCGTATCTATTTGTCATTCATGGTTACCAACTGTAGTGGAGAACGCTCCCCTTCAAAACTGAAAGGGTTAAAAATGAACTAAGGAGCACCATGGGTCAAAACAGATTGAACAATCTCACTCTAATGAGCATTGAATACTAACCTCTGCGTGAAAAAGACATTTCCAGTATCATCAACCAGTTTTATTATGCTAAAGCTAGAAAAGTTAGCTTTTAAATTGTAGTTTAGTTACTTTTGATATTTGGCCTTGATACTTACATGTAAATAATAACAATGACGGTTCTAGAGGCTATAAACTGTGAGGGAGATAGGGGGGGAACATATTTTTACATTGACTACTTAACTTTTAATGAATGATTCTCTTACAATAATGATATATTTCTATTATATAATAAATTTGAATCTGAACTAGCTAAAATGCTATTTTCACTACTTTATTCATTACACGCAGATATTTAGACTACCTTTTATTTTCAAAACCACCTCTGAATAATGTACTTACTTACGTTTAAATGGCTGAATAAATAATGAAAATATTGAATTACTTTACTGCTCAGTTAAATTATTCATATTTTAATATTGATATGCATTTTTATAAATTTGGGGCCCCTTTATAATACTATACTACAGGCTCCACACTAGCTTAATCCTGCACTGAATTACTCAGCAGGTATATACCTCAATTGTATGTTTGATGACAACCTTTCTGAGCATATACATTTCACAAGAAGGGATTGGGCTGATCGATTATTCTAGGCGCCCGTAGATATGGCTAAGCGAGTATTCGATTTCTGTAGTACGATCGCTTCTATCAAAACATTCGACGCATGATAAAATAGACGTGCATCATAAAGCTACCGATTGTGGTGTGTTTGAAGAGCCCTACAAGACATACGTTGTACGTGAAATATCATTTCCATCTTACCAGGCTCTAACGTGTTTGTTGTCATTCAGGATACAATACAAATTGTAAGAACCCGAACCACATGGCTGTTGTTGTACACAACGCTAAATTCAATAATAAATCGTGCCTCCTTTCATCCATAGTCAAACGTATAGAGAACGATCCGTTCATTGGGGAGACTATGATTATCAATCATGTGTAGCATTTTGCTGCAAGAGTGGACGAAATTATGATTAAACTTACCCCACCGTACTGCCAGCAGCGTCAAAAAGGAACACTCATAACATCACGAATAAACACAACCTCCCGCCACATGTTGATCGTACTACTGAACGTCTATCGTGGATACTGGCGTGCCAAAGAACAAAGAACTTCGATGGTGAAGATGTGCTGCTCACCCCTAGTTACGGAAGAAGGTGGAACTGTCCCGATAGATCCAGAACGATATTATCATGCGCATGTTTCTTTCCCGAATATTCCAGATGTCCACCCCTACCCTTTTGTTCCGTCGCTCCATCTTCTGGGTTATATCGTATATATAGTGGCGTCTGTGCTATGAAGAGTCACTATTGGACTTGGCTAGATTAAGAGCTGGTGAAGCTCTAGCTTCATCGTTATACATAATGTAAGATCTAAATTTACTTTTCGGCGTAGATAATTATTTCTTATTTTCAATCTTGTAATTTATTCAAAATTCCTTTTTCGGCTATTTAATTTAAACTTCAAAAATAATGTAAGATTAACTTGTCATCACTTCAAATATTATTTAGTTGCAGGGTCGAGATATTCATATTTTAGGATCGATCATTTTGTGGATTAGCGAAGTAAACAAATTGAGATCGACTATAAAGATATTATCGGTAGAATGGGACTAAATCTAGTAAATATTGGGGTATTCAGTTTTGTGAACATTAAATGTAAATATTTCCGTGGAAACTTTAAGATTTTCTCAAAACATGTCAGTTCTAAATATTTTTAATCAATTGCATTTATGGGAAATTTATATTATTTATATTGCATAATCTTGTGGTTTTTTAACTTTGTGGTATAGAGTATTTTCTTGAGTATTGGTGAGACATATTGTTCGGATTAACTTATATGCTTATTTTTTTTATCTTCAGATTTAAGTATTGTATAAAGTAAACCTATTTAAGATTTTTTATTGAGTTAACGCCTTATTACATCTTGTGATTTATTTAGGATAACGGCGATTTAACTACTTGTGCAAGTTGTGTAATAATATTTAAAACCTACGAGGTTTTCTCTAATTGTTTATTTATATATTCCTTTAATGTCTCAAATTCCTTTAACTATTATCAACATTGTCATATATTTATATATTTTCTCTAAAGATTGAATCATAGATAAATAAATACCTTTTGAAACAAGTCATGATATTATTCATAACTATAATCAACCATGCCCTAGGTAACTTTAATCTATGTTGTATATGTTATTTGTTAAGTTTTCAGTTTAGGAACTTTTATTTAAAAGTTATAAAAAGTTATAAATCATCCTTAAAAAAGCTTTGTGAGGTAGACCGCTCCAATATTTGTATCCGCTACTGGTGGGAGTAGTGGATTTCTGGTTTTTGAATGTTTTCAAAGCATAGAACTCCAAGCACTCGCTCCTATTACCCTTTTTTGCCCTGTTATTTTTTATTTTTGTGTTTTGGACTTCCTATTAATTTAAGGACGGTACACATGTTAAGCTAATAAAAATAATAATAATAATAATAATAATAATAATAATAATAATAATAATAATAATAATAATAATAATAATAATACAAGGGGAAAATATGGGACGATTTACAGTGATCATGAAGTGTGTTCGTCATGGGTTCCATAGGATTACGGAAGTAAAAATTGATGGTTTTAATTTTTTCTGTGCATCTCTGGGGAAATGTGTACCCAACCTTGAACCCGATCAACTCAAAATCACTCGTTTCATCCTAACAACGAACAGTTCAACCTGGTCTGCCATAAAGGTATTTACTCTTACTATTATATTGACTCCTTCTAGTGTTTGGATGAGACACAGTTATCTTGCCGGGATAAATGATACAATGCGCTCAGGGATAGTTATATCTTTCAGGAATAATGCCATTATGCTTGCGAGTTATGGGGCAAGTTTGATTGTAAAACACTTCGGAACTGATCCAATCTGTACCTGCATACTGCGTGACTTTATGGGCTGATGTTTTGTTAAAACTTCCACTGTACCGTGGCTACAAACATATTCGCAACCCAACCTTCGCCACCCACAAAAGTGCATACACACTTACCCCGTTTTACCGGGAAACCAGTGCCGTGTATAGATCCTCTGCGCACATCAACACACATCACTGTTCGCCGTTCACGTTAGACGAGAAAACAAGTATGAAGCCGCGGAGTGCTATGTAATCCGGCTCGCTTTCCCCGAGTGGCGAGTGCTGCGCAGGCGCTAAAACTTAGAGAAAGAGGCGTTCTGTGTTATCACGTGTGTTTCCCAACCCCCGTTTAGTCACCCTCTCGACGCTGTGCGCAGGCGTCGATGAGAGAACCACGCACTAACTAGCTGAAGATGACATCATTGGACATGAAATACCTCCTTCCCATATTTTCCCCGCTGTTCTAAATTAGATATAAGCAAGTACCCAGTATGGAGCAAGCACTCTTTGATGCCAATATCAGTCAGGCACTTAACTAAATGTAAGTTATCGTTATTTTGGAGATTTATATATATATTTTTTGAACCTAGGCTTGAGTTAAATTTAGTTATAATCATGTAGGGATTCTATTGGGTCATCTTTGGATACACGTATACATATTTATATATTTTTGTTTAACTGAATTTAATGTCTATTGATATTTGTTGTGGATTATGACATTTTCTTGGTCTTAAACCTTTGTATCTGATTTGGAATGATTATTTTTCTAGTCAATGTTGTTCTAATTGATCTTTGAGCACTATGGTTCAATTTAATTCTCATTCTATACATGTTATTTTGAAATGAGTCTATGCTTTAAAAATAATATATATATATTTTTTTATATTAAATGTGTTTGGGGAATACTTTATATCAGAGTTTTTATATTTAATGTTATTGGGGGATACTTTGATATTTTGACTGAGATTATGTGCAGCACTAGATACGAGCATATCTCCTCTAGTTATGTTATAAAAGTTTATTTAAATGCTGTTGAATGCGACTCGGTTGCTAATTGTGAATATTGTTTAGTAGACATAAATATTAATGGATATATTACTTCTTGCTTTGTATATTGGATTCTCTCTAATCTTGGGCTCTGATCGCTAACTCTAAAATTTATAATGTTTTCCTTTCTGAAGTTTATTTTATCATCTGAAAATAAATGAGCCGTGAGGCCAATGTTGATTCAATGTCCTTTGTTTTGCATTAACGTTTAGCATTACCCTAACTTTCTTGGCGTTATTTGTTGAATGCTCAACTTTTCTAATGTATAGGTAGCATGGTCAGGACACTTGGGCTTGGTATTTTTGAGAGTAGAACAAATTAAGATCCCTGGTGATAGACATTCTTTCATTCTTTGTGTCGCAACCTTTCCACTGTGGCTAGTATCTTGAGCGTACGTCGCATGTACGTTCTAGTATGCCGAATGCTTAGTGAGAAGGGTTGACCATGACCTCTGTATCATGACATAAATCCATAATTTGACGTGCGGACAATAGCAGATGATGTGGAGACTGGCTATAACCTAGTGATATCACTCTAGTATCCACGGGAGATTTCACAATTCACATTATAATCTACGATTCTGTCTCGAAAAAGGGATTACCCCTACAGGACATAAGTAGGAATGGTTGACAACGTTAGGTTACAATACACACTATTTTAATCTTTACCATAATCTGAAACTGTGCTTGGAAAACGGGCTTAAACTGGTTTGAGTTTACAAGTTACTTGGTTTCAAACAGGCTCCCTAGATGGCCAAGTACATTACATTAAATATGGAGGTGAGAAGTAAGGCCGCTATCGGATGTGGGAACATGTTTTTCAAACAAATGAACAACGCCGTTTTCGAAAGATTCATAACGAATAAGAGAGAATACCGAACGATTAAGATCACTACGAGGTGGAAAGGAAAGCTAGGAGTGGTTAACTTCATAGACAGACTTAACTTTAAGAATCACACGATCATATAGGAAAACCTGGTGATTATTGAGATGCAACCTCAAGAGATATATTTTGATATATCCAGCTATGCCGGGGTCGTATTATTGGATAAATCAAAGTTTATTTTATACAGGCTACATTACCATGTAATGGTTCTTGCCTTCCCACCTGGTATACTCAAACTTTAATAATCCTTTATGAGATGACTGTAGACGATGAATACAAATGACTAATTCCTTCAGATAAATATTATATGGACACTTCATCTTACGAACTGAACAATGTTTACGGACTTCCGCTACTCAATAAGGTGGTACTCGGTAAACATAAGGATGAAACTCAAGGTCTCATCATTACCAAGTATATAGTGCTTTATGTAAAACTCTTTTTGTTTTCGATTCAAGGAGATGAGAAGACGCTTAAGGCCAAGGGGTTAAAGGTTAGTGCACTCAAACACTTCTTATGAATGATTACTGAGACTGTAATAAATGAAACGACCATTATGAGAAAAGCACGTCTGATAAGCTCAATAGACCAGAAGTTGTTTTTTAAAAAAGTTAATAATATTGCGCTAAACTCAATCGATAATTATAATAAGAGCTATATCATATCCGGTACGGTACATACCCTACAATGGTACCATTACTTGATTGCTGAACATGCATTAAAACAGAGCGATTCACCCTCAGCTCAGTAAGCAATATCCATAGATAGTACATTCATGTGAAACTCGATATGTGATCAAGAACGATTCTCCCTCAGATCAGTAATCTATGTGCATGTATTAAATTCTATTTTTAATATTTAGCACCGCATCTTACAACCCCTTCGGGCTATACGCTTGACTACTAATTACACTAATGGATTAGTAATTGGGAAGGTTGAATTTAGAGGAAGTGAACCAGCATTTTCTTGGAAGGAGAGTGGAAAACCATTTAGGAAAAACTTCTCCCAGTTCACCCGACCGAGATTCGAACCTCGATCTCCCCGTCCTCGGTGATTTAGCTCAACATGACTGGCGCGTTAGCCAACTCCGCCACCGAGGCGGGTTTCATGTATTAAAGAATAAACTCTGTTTCATTCAAGTATCAATGTATATGTTTTATTTATACAAAACATTATATGTATATATATATCAATTTATAATGTGTATCTTTTATATTCAACAAAGTATAACCAATCAATCATTGTTTCATTCATACATCAATGTATATTGTCTGTTTTTATATGGAACAATGTATAAAGAATGAGTGATTCATTCAAATTTGAATGAAAAGAAAATGAGTATTTTTTTATTCATAATGGTAAATTCCTCTTTCTTTGTTAAAGGAAATCTGAGTAGAGAATTTATGAGGAAGGCTGAAAAAACACAAAGAGGTTGAAAAAGTTTATATGTTCATTGATATCAAAACATTATACCAGACAGATATAGCTTAAAATACAAATAGTTAAATAATGACGATTTTAGAAGGATTAATGATAGATATAGCCGAGTCTTTGAACATTTTTGTCCATCAATATCTATTTCCAATTTGTTATATTCAATAGGTTTTCTCAGTCTGTTCATATGGTGTACATAGGGTAGACACCCTTTATCGATCAGTGTACAGGCAGAACAACTTATGGGTTTTATGAAAAATAATTATTTATCCTTAACATAGGCAGGACTGTATTGGTCAATCGTGTTAATGTATACACCAGGGTGACCGTTCCTTCATAGTCCAGTTAACCTTACCACTCGTCATGTCGATAAGATTTTAACCATGACGTTTATAGACATGATGAAGATATTTGAAATGGTAAGGAGTTATAAAAGTCAACACCATTATCAGATTGTTGGACAGTGACACTGCGTAGGGCGGACATACAAACGCTAATATTCCTTTGTATTCCACGTGTTGAAGTCCTTCAAAGTCTGTTAATAAAACCGAATCTACTATGTCGCTACACATTGTTTGAGCTGACGTTTCTTCGGATCAGCCTTACGATCAGGTTTGGAACCAGTATCATTTACTGTCTCCCTGGTCTAGGGTTTTGGTTATGAGAAAATGGCATCGGAGCAGTTCCATAGGGGCCTTGGTTAGGACTCTGGTAATAAAGGATGGAGGTCGGGGGTCTCTGGGGAGAGGGGAGATTCCTATCCGGGAAGGGTTTGGGCCTGGGGAGCTGATGAGTTTAGGAGGGAAGAGGGATCCCTGGAATGAGATAAATCTGGGCAGTGTGGGGCATGGGGGTGCCTTTTGGATCTTCTTTCCTCCACGGTTTCCTCTTCCTTTCGCACGTGGCTTCTCTGGGACGGTTGGGTAAAGTTATGGTAGGATGCGTCTAGCGCTCTTGAGGAAAAGGATTGGGTAGCCGCCAGGAAAGGCGGTGCTACCTAAATGAACTAGAGATCTACCTGGGTAGTCGCCAGAGAAGGGCTTTTAGAAAATCTAAATTAAAAAATATATCTGGATGAGGACTGTTTAAAATAGCTTCTAGAGGCATCCTAATTTTAAAAAAATCACAAAGGACTACTTCAAATAGCATCTAGGAGCATCAAAATTTAAAACAATAAACAAATGAAAGACTACTCTAAATATCTTTTAAAAGAGTATAATTTCCGAAAGTTGGGGGAAGAACCCCTCCAAATTAGTAACACTGAAACCAGGGAGTGGCGTTTAATGGGAAGGCCACTGCCCCTCCTGTAATAAATTAGCCTCCCTCTAGATGGGTGCTATACCTTCTGATATTCTCGACTATGAAATTGAAATGCTTGTATAAAGCTGCAAATAACTTCTAGAGGCATTCAATTTTCAAAAATGTGCTAGTCAAGGACAACTACAAATAGTTTCTAATCTCCGTTTACGTTACATTAATGCATAACACATATTTAAATAATGAATTGTACACCCCAAGTAATGCTCAAAAAGGTGAAACACGTTATTTTTAATGATAATATTAAACGATACATTGTAAAGAATGCACAATGCATCAAGTTTATTAAACTTTAAACTTGAATGCGTTATTCCTATTCCCTAGCATAAACAGCCCTTAGACTTAAGACGTCTCAGCCAATGAGTTGAGTTCCGTCTGATGCGTGTACGTTTAATTGAATAGAACTTCTCCAATGTCATACCAACAGGGCTTATTCTTGGGCATCTAAAACTCAATGCAATATCAAGTTAGAAAAAGAATACTTGTCATATTATAGAGTAATATGGAAGAATATGTAGATACGTTTTAAGTGATGTTTTACATTAAACATACGTCTTTGAGCACTTTAATTCTCTGTACTATATTTGTATTATATATTCCAATAATTACATTTCTGCACACATACCAAACTAAAAGGTGCAGCATTTTTGAAAATGACCTAGGATAAGACAAGGTATACACCAAATCCTCAGCCTTACGGAAGTTTCGCTGCTCTCCTTGAGGAAGTTATTAATAACGACTCACGTTTAGCTTATTCGTCATAAAGGAACATTGTAATCGTAATAGGCAATTTGCTTAAGCGCTTGATGAGGTAGTATTATTTGAAGGGGGGCTGGGTCGCTACCTGAACCTAGCTTTTTGGAATCCAGCTGATTTACTCGAGAAGGATATTTGTCTACTTATCTTTAGTAAAACCATGTTTAAAATGAACTTTTTTTGTTTAAAATGAGTGATTAGCAGTTCAGTTGAGTCCGGTAGTTCATTAGAGGATGTAGCTAAAAATAGTATATCTTCATGGTCTAAGAATAATTTAGAGTTATGGTATTTTACCCGTAAATAGTTACCATTTTCGATTTATTAACTTTTGCAATTAATTGTATATCCCATCCAATTTCATTAAATCAGTCAGTTATAGAATAGTACATCTCTCATGTTTATTTAAATATGAGTACACCCACTCCTCAATGAACTGGCGACCGGCCCCAACAGTACTAAACAGGTAGATTTTAAAAAGTTATAAAATTATTTTTAAATAAATTTAAATTTACATTTAATTGTAATCATCTAAAAAAAGTTTTATTAGTGAACACGTGAATTATTATATTTATAAAAAAAAAACTCCAAACCACTTTTAAACTGATGACCAAGGTCCTTGAATCTACGTCTCGACAATGGTATTTGAGAAGAAGAAAAAGTAAAGAAGAAAAAGAAACCTGTTGTCTACTGGCAGAGGTTGGCAGCCTGACGCAACCGGAAAGAGGGAGAGAAGAGAAAGGAGGAAACTTGTTACTCGTTATGGCCAAGCTTATGAATGGTAAGCTTTTCTCTGGCCGGAGTAATATCGATCTAGTAACACAAGATTTTCTCAGTATTTAAAGTGTAAGCTTAGTTCATCTGTTGGTAGAAGAACATGCCAATACCTAACCTAAACATTAAATAAAATAACGTGATGTATTACCGTAATTTTAAAACACATTTTTCCCTAGGCATAAAACATCAAAAGGATGTATTCGAGAGTTTGTGTGTCTTCAATCAAAGTTTTATTCAATTCAAATGGATGATAAAAATAAATCGTAACTATGTAAAGGCATATCAATTTGTGGCCAAAAATAAAATAAATTATTCCCATTATAAGACATGTTTAGAAAAAGGAATCTTAGACCATGTCAATTATTTATGTTAGTCAATTATATAGCGTAAGCATAAATAAACTTGCATTTTAACCCAGAGATAACAAACTATATAGCCAATATAAAGAATGTTATACTATTGTACATGGTCTCTAAAATATGTATTTAAAAAAAGTTCACAAATGGAAACACAAGAGGATATGATTTCATTCTTATTACCATTTGAATATTGTACAATTCTATTTGTAAACTTTGAAGTTATAGTACTTGTAGATAAATTATTTGTATTCTAATACAGACAAATCTTTGGTAATAATGATTATTAGGTCCTGATTTCATGAGACAAAACAACAAGTCTTTCTCGAAATCAATATTAGTTTTCGGTGAGAGGTGACGTCACTTAATTTCTCGCAGTGCCTCATAGGAAACGTGTTTATAAACAGCTAAATGAGCAACACGTTATTTATGTATACATAATTAGTTACTAACATTGAGTGGAGGTTTAAATAAAATCTGTTTCAATTATGAATTAATGTGAGCTATACACCTCTAAAACGGCAAGTACTATTTTAACGAGTCTAAATCATCTAGTCACTAGAGTTAATAACACTTGAATCCATGCTTGAACATAACCATACTAATCTGTTCTTAGCATATAATAGTGGCGTACCTAATCAACATTATGAAGAAGGGGAAACTGAAATAATAAATACAATCATCTTACCTTACTGCCTGTATATCCTCATGTATCAGCTCCAGCCGGCAGTTTAGCTTAAATTATAATATTCACTGATTTTGGTTCATACTTCATACGATACAACAGAGTTTTTATATTAGTACTCTCAACAAGTAATACATCAGTTCATTTTAAAACGTAGATTGTAGTTAAATAACTACAATAGTTCGAACGCGCACGTGCCCAAACGGAAAAATCTCCCACAATTTCATATCCATTGTGTAAATGGCATTTAAATAAATAAATGGTACGGCGCACCGCACAGACTTTCTCTCGCTTTTTATCTTAAAATAAACATTTACTAAAAATTCATAAGATTTGTGAAACGAAATAATAGGTGTATACATTGTTGTAGAAACACTACACAAAAGATCATAAATACATAATATACACTGTTACTTACTCTATGGCATTAGCAACTGGTAACACTGTTACAGAAAAATTGAGAAAAGAGAAACATCTTTGTCCACCAAAGAGCAGAAGAATCAAATTCATGTTCAAAGACCTGAACTAAAAAGTATATATCTATTTGATTATAGCTCAGAATCTATTGGTTTTATAGAAATATATTTCAAATAAAAGATTTGTATATTTAATAGTACTACAACTTTACTATGATAAGATATTTCGTATCTTAAATAGTTGCGAATAAATTATGCAAATTGGAATATTTTCCTCGTAAAAAGTACCCTCAAAGTCATTTTCACGAGAAAATGAGAGTTCCCATCTTGTTTATAATAATTAATAGTGTCTAGATATAACATTTAATCCAAATCGTTAGAGCGAATTTAGAGAAAATAGATTTTTTTTTTTGCCCTTTAGTAAACTACCCTTAAATTTAGGGTTAGACATATAGTTCCAAAAATACCTCGGGGGGGCCTTATGAACATCCCATATACAAGGGTTCACAAGGGTCAACTCTTCTTATTAAAATTTCGACTCCCTCTTAAAAATTTTGACATTTTATTAGGGGTCGCACATCTTATTGTTATTGCATTGATATTAAATTCCTATTTACTCATTTATAAATTTAGACCAATAAAAAAGGTAAATATGGATTTTTGAGTCTTAAATTATAGAGATAGATCATTGCTGTACAAACCTTTCTTCTAAGAGGTAAAGGAAAAAGAACATCGACTTTTTGAGAGACTTACTTATTTACGTACTCTATGGTATTAGATAATTATTGCGTTAAAACTTAAGTAGTATCTCTGTACAACTAAATCCCACAAAATTGTATCAATATATTTGCCAATATCTCAGAAAATATTGGTTTTATAAGGATATACTTTAATTTTATTTTTTTTAATGTTTAGTAGTACTACAATTTTGCAATGGTAAGTTATTTATTTTCTCAAATAGTTGCGGAGATATGGACATTTCCACTTCTGTGAAGTACCCTAAAAGTCATTTTCATGGGAAAATCTTAATCAGCGCTTAGATACGAATTTTAATCAAAATCGCTATAGCCAATTTTGAGAAAATCGATGTTTTCTCTTTTTGCCCTTTATTAAACTACTCTTAATTTTAGGGTTAAACAGATATGCAGACAGGCGGCATTGCAAAACCCACTTTTTAGGGCTTGGGGAGTCATGAAACGTCGACATCCATCAACATCTCGGGTTAGATTTTTTTTAACGGTCGGAATACTTTACTTTTAGTAAGAATCAAATAGCCAAAACTATTATTTATGCTTTTAGTGAGGATTACTCCACCTAGATATCTTATTCTGAAAATTGAAAAATGACACCCGGACACGGGAATCGAAACCGGGACCTTTGGCTCAGTACACCAATGCTCTAACTATTGAGCTATCCAGGAATCGTCCCATGCCCAGGGTCATTCTTCACTCATATTTTAAGGCAGAGTCTATGATGGACGTACGGAAATCGTTAGCTACAAATGTGTGATTTTATTAAGATCACGAACTATTAGATAACGCAGCCAACTTAGACTCGGTAGTTGGTTTATTGCTGCCACTTGTACAATTATTATAATTGTAAGGGATTGCATATTTTAAGAATCAAATAGTCAAAGCTATTATTTATGCTTTTAGTGAGGATTACTTCAACTAGATATCATATTCTTAAAATTGAAAAAGGACACCTGGACACGGGAATTGAAGCCAGGATCTTTGGTTTAGTACGTCAATGCTCTAACCACTGAGCAATTTTCAGAATTGATGTCTAGAAATATATTTTTTATAAAATCAATAGTCTCTGAGCTAAAAGCAAATAAACATACCTATTTTCTCAGTGTTTTGGTAACAATGTATGTTATTTATTTATGCTCTTTGGTGGATTGTTTCTAGAATAATTATTTCGTTTCACAATTCGTTCAAGTTTTTAGTAAATGTCTCTATTTTAAGATAAAAAGAGAGAAAGTCAGTGCGGTGCACAGTACCATCTATTTAATCTTACAATAGCATATAAAACTTTTATACTTATTTAATTGTCCAGTAGAATATTTGGGAAAACTTGTCTCATAGTCTACCCTGACGTTACGATCCTGGTATAGAACCAATCTTTCAAAATCATTGTTTACCCCCAAAATAATTGCCCGCAAGCCCCACTCACCGTCAGTGAAAATAATCAATGTTATTTTTTATGGGTTAAACTAATATTCCACTGAAGTAAAGGAAATCTTATGGGAGATAAGGAGATTCACTTCCATATTGAAATGAATCAATTATATTCAAGAGAGAAATTGCCCTCCTCTGCAATGAGGTGGATCAATATTATTACATAAGAGAAAGTGATCCAATACCGTCAATTTAATCACTACTATTGCTATACTCATTTGAGGTGATTTAGGAAAATGAACCGTTACACTTATTGAGTCAGATGTTCTAAAAATATAGAACAGTAATAGTATTTAGATTCTATGAGTCACAATTGCGCAAAATTAAATGAGTTATACCATAGAGTATGTAAATTTTTTTAGTTTATAGGCCTACTCGTTTAGTATAATTAGTCTCTAAAATAACGACTTTAGGTCCTAAAAAAATACAAATAATAAATAGTTTTAGTAATTATAAAACCATAGAACATTCAGTCGCGTTCGTCAATTTTTGAAATTGAATAGGCCTATATTCTTCAAAAACTCAATTGGTATATTTGGTTGTATAATTTAAACATAAATGAAAAAGTAATATTTAATCTACAATATTAAATAATACATATGTGAAAATATCATATCTATAATCTATTTTAAGAAATACGTTTTAATTGAACGACACTAGAGTCACTACTTTATATTAGTAATTACTACATTTTTCAATAAAACCTGTTACATTCACCACCAAATAAGCAAATAAATACATTAATACTGTATGAAATATCATACAAAATTGATTATTTTTTAGAATGGGCCTGTAGTGGATTATTTAATCAATATAAAATGACCCGCTTCAGTGGCCGAGCTGTCTAAGGCGTCACTCTCGTGCTAGGCCTACTGATGATGGGGAGATCGGGGCTCGAAACCTGGTTGGGACTACTGAAGGTGGTTTTTCCTAAATAGTCTCCCACTTTCATTCAACGAAAATTCGCGTAGATTAACTTTAGAAATGCTTCCTTTCTCATTCCTACACCATTAAAGTGATTATCATAAATGCGTATAGCCTGAACAGGTAGTAAGACTCGATGATTAAGAAAATTAAATGCATCCAACTATAAGCATAGTAGTTATTCTATTCTAATTTTAAATAACTGTGCAACTACACTTTAGTTGTATTACCTGTGCTATTAATTAAAGACAACAGCTACATTTTAAACTTATTAGTTTTTACCACATTATGGAGAGTAGAAATGTATTTGTGCTCTACAATAGATGGAAAAAACTCAATGAGCCTACTATTTTGAACATCATTAGAAAATAAATGGTACGGCGCACCGCACAGACTTTCTCTCTCTTTCTATAAACTCGTAAGATTTCTGAACGGAATAATGTACATTGTATCATCACCACTCCACATAAGAACACGCATAAAATAATATACAATGATATAGAATCAATGAGAAAAGAGGCGCATCTTTGTCCACCTAAGAGCATTTCAAACAGTTTAATGTCTTCCACAAGGGTCAACACTTCGTATTAAAATTTCGATTTCTGGTTAAAATTTTAACATTTTATAAGGTGTTGCAGATCTTCAAGTCATCGCATTGATATTTAATTATTCATTTATACATTTTGACCAATAAAAAATGTAAATATTGACTATTGAGTCTAAAATGGAGATAGATCATTGCTATGCAAACATTTCTCCTAAGAGCTTTAAGGAAAAATAACATACTTTTTTAGATACTTATATTTAATTACTCTATGGCATTGGAGAATTATTGCGTTAAGACTTAAGTAGTATATGTTTACAACTAAAGCTCACAAAATTGTATTAATATATTTGCAAATATCTCAGAAACTGTTGCTTTTATAAAAATATATGTCAAATAAAAGTTTTTTATTTCTAATAGTCCTACAATTTTGCAATGATAAGTTGTTTAGTTTCTCAAATAGTTGTGGAGATACGGAAATTAACGCTTCTGTAAAGTACCCTAAAAATCATTTTCATAGGAAAATGAAAATAGCCAGTTTATTTATAATCTTAATCAACGCCTAGATACGAATTTTAATCAAAATCGTTTGAGCAGATTTTGAGAAAACCAAATTTTTCTCTTTTCGCCCTTCAGTAAACTACCCTTAATTTTAAGTTTTTATAGACACACAGACAGACGGCATTGCAAAGACTATTTTTTAGGGTTCGGGGGGTCATGAGACGTCGACATCCATCAACATTTCAGGTTAGTTTTTTTTTACGGTCGCAATACTTAAACTTTAATGTCCAAAAAGTTAAAAAAATTCATATAATTGCGTATAGATTGAAAGTTATTGATTTTATAAAAATATGTTTCGGATAAAATATCTGTATTATAAATATATATACATATTTGTAATGCTAAGTAATTTCATATCTCAAATAGTTTCGGAGCTATTATAAAAAATGTTAATTTACGCATCAGACCGGAGCCCTTAAAGCCATTTTGCCGAAATATTGAGGGTAGCCATTTTGTTTGGAATATTTATTAATGTTTATAAATGAAATTTAATCAAAATCGTTAGAGCCGATTTTGAGAAAATCGACTTTTTCTCTTTTTGCCCTTCAGTAAACTACCCTTAATTTTAAGTTTTAATAGACACACAGACAGACGGCATTGCAAAGACTATTTTTTAGGGTTCGGGGGGTCATGAGACGTCGACATCCATCAACATTTCAGGTTAGTTTTTTTTACGATCGCAATACTTAAGCTTTAATGTCCAAAAAGTTAAAAATATATATATAATTGCGTATAGATTGAAAATTATTGATTTTATAAAAATATGTTTCGAATAAAATATTTGTATTATAAATATATATACATATTTGTAATGCTAAGTAATTTCATATCTCAAATAGTTTCGGAGCTATTATAAAAAATGTTAATTTACGCATCAGACCGGAGCCCTTAAAGCCATTTTGCCGAAATATTGAGAGTAGCCATTTTGTTTGGAATATTTATTAATGTTCATAAATGAAATTTAATCAAAATCGTTAGAGCCGATTTTGAGAAAATCGACTTTTTCTCTTTTTGCCCTTCAGTAAACTACCCTTAATTTTAAGTTTTAATAGACACACAGACAGACGGCATTGCAAAGACTATTTTTTAGGGTTCGGGGGGTCATGAGACGTCGAAATCCATCAACATTTCAGGTTAGTTTTTTTTACGATCGCAATACTTAAGCTTTAATGTCCAAAAAGCTAAAAATATATATATAATTGCGTATAGATTGAAAATTATTGATTTTATAAAAATATGTTTCGAATAAAATATTTGTATTATAAATATATATACATATTTGTAATGCTAAGTAATTTCATATCTCAAATAGTTTCGGAGCTATTATAAAAAATGTTAATTTACGCATCAGACCGGAGCCCTTAAAGCCATTTTGCCGAAATATTGAGAGTAGCCATTTTGTTTGGAATATTTATTAATGTTCATAAATGAAATTTAATCAAAATCGTTAGAGCCGATTTTGAGAAAATCGACTTTTTCTCTTTTTTCCCTTCAGTAAACTACCCTTAATTTTAGGGGTAGATATCCAATTCCAAAAACCCCTCGGGGCAACCCTATGAAAACCCTAGATATCAAGTTTCAGCTCAATCGGTAAAATAGTTTAGGCTCTAGTTGGAGGTACAGACAGACAGACAGACAGACAGACAGACAGAAAGACAGACAGACAGACAGACAGACAGACAGACAGACAGACGGAAATTCAAAAACCACTTTTTCGGATTCAGGAAGTCATGAAACGTCAAAATTCATCAAAATCTCGAGTTCGATTTTTTTGACGATCACAATACTTTCTCTACCTGTAAGATAGAGAGAAATTAAAAAGGGTCGATCCAGAATAAATTTGTAAGCAACAAATGTTGATGGCTTGAATTCTCAGAGTCTTCAGTGTTAAAGTAGTGCCAAAGTAATTAAGGTTCAACTAGTTTGTAGTAAGCTATAAACTTGGTCTCAGTCGCTAATAAACTCTAACTTTTAATAAAAGTCTGAAATGATAAAAGTAAATACCATTAAAAATAATCATAAGTTATATTTTGGAAATATCTACTAAAACTAATCATAAATATAAATATATGTCCTTTTTAAAATTAGTATATTTTATATACCATACTCACAAATAGTTAACAAAAATCACACGCCCTCCTCTTTCCCTCTACTCGATCCGCCATAACACACTCCTACATCCCTCATTGGCTGAAATGGCTGTATCTGTTAAGTTCCTGATAAGCGTATTTAAAAAAACAACTAGACATTTTAGTTTCCTATGGATAATTTAAAGCGATATTTTTGTGAATTATCGTAGTAATTCCAACAATGACCACTTAAGCACATTTTTACTAATATTTAACTTATATGATAATATATTTAGAAAGCTGGTGAAAACCGTTTTAAAAATAATGGCTTAAAACTATGATTTAGTCCGGGATTTTTATTTTTATCTACTAGTAGAAAACTTGGCTAGCCATGTTTTTATCCATGTTCAAGACTCACTGTCCTAAGTTATCAAAAATCAATTTAGAGTAATTGTTCTTCCAATCAAAGGTAAAACTATATTACTTTAGATTTTATATTATCTAGTTGTAGTAAATAGCTGAATAATTATTAATATTGAACATTAACTAGGCACTAAATATTTGAGTGGTTGAACACGGATATACTAAGCCAAAGGTGAGCTAAGTCCCCCACCCAAGCTTACTCTTTAAAAATATAATTGATGACACTATATGCTTTTTTTTTTATAGCAAGTTATACTTAATAAATGTATGCAATAGTCTACGTTAGCGTTGCTGATAATGCTACTGTGTTGAATTATTAGTATAAAATGAGACTTTGTTCAGTGTTTTGGCTGGGTGCCTGACTAGGGTCAAGCCAAGCGCGTGCCTTTAGCCTGATGGACACTACGTCTCAATGTCTTAACTGATAATGCTAACCTCACTGTAAGCAGAGGTCACCACATTAATCTTTTCCTTCAGGGCCAAATTTAACTACAAATAACCGGTTCAGCTGATAAACGCTAGCTGCCCTGGATGGCGTCTCAGCTAAATCGAGCTCATAAACATCTAGAAATGTATTAGTGTGCAGTACAATATGAATAACAGAGATAACCTATTTGTTGTTTATTCAGGCATTACAACTTTCAGGAAAGTGTAACATTTATTTTTATGCTTTAAATTGATATAAACTGCAATATGGATATAATAAATTTGGTTCGATTTTCCCCTGTCCTTAGGTTTTATTTTTTTTATTGAAAAAATATCAAATATGACAGTATTCACTTTTAGATATGTCACGCCTACTACACATACCAACCATGAGCATTTATTAATGGTGTAATTCTATAATTTCATCACTTCATCTGGCATGCCATTACGAAGGAAAATAATTAAAATTTCTACTTTCTTACGTTAATCCTGAAATAAGGAGATTAAACAAAGACATCCATGGATAAAAAGTTGTATATATATATTTTGTGTTCATATCCGTCGTTTTGTTGCACAAAGTTGTTGACAGTGCTTGTGACTTAACAGAACATCTTGTGGAAGGCTTGTTAAGAACCGATGCCCTCGCAACCACACCCATTTCTTCCAAATAAGTCGAATAATTTTAACTACGTCTGGCAACTACTATGCACAGAATATATTTATCGTTCAATTAAAACATTATTTATTACAAACCATTGTTTACATTACCTGACAAGGTAAACGAAAGGTACGTTTTGAATACTACTATATTTCAAAAATCATCTAAGAATAGCGATAAAAATAAAAATAAATAAGAATTATTCTAATTCGTTAGAAAATATAATCAATTTTAATGAAAACCATGACACAAGGCTTGATATATCTACTACTTATTAGTAAATACATTCTTTGTAATTAATATATTGTGAAATATTTAGGATTTGATACTGTTTTAAACCTTATTTTTGTTTGGATTATAGATTTAATTTTGAAATTCTTCATTGTGATATTTACGTTATGGTTAAAATATAATAAAATTTTTCATCACACTGAAACCCTCAACATAAATTGTTTGTAAACCCTGATTATTATAGGAAGCCCACTTTTGACAACCAACATTGATTGAAAGTCACTAATATTTGTCATTCTAGAAATATCTATTATTTAATTTAGTAATATTAAAAGTTTAATCTAGAAATTTATCAAAAGATTTCAATAATACTTTCTTATGGATTACTCTATAATTTATACTTACATTATTAGTAAAACGGGCTAAGAATGTAAATAAAATAAAATTGTATTTTTTAAACACCATTGTGGCAACATGAGTTTCCAGTTTTCAAATGAGTATCATTTGAAAATCAGACTATTCATATGCTACTTAGAAAGATACAGTTATTTTTTATAATTATATAGTTGAATATGTAGGCTATAATTGTAAATCTTAATTTAGTCATTAAAGAAAAAATGATTGAATTTGTTTTAACACCTGTCACTCCAAAAATTAATTAGTTCATGGTATTGTTTAAATTTACAAATGAAAACGTAAACAAACATTAGAAACAGTTTTAACACCATTATGAAAAATCTTTAATCGTTTATAAATGCTTAATAAAAATAATACAACAGCTCATGCATTGTAATATTTCTACTGGTTTGTAACAGTCCTGTAATTAAAGACTTTCCCTCAATTTCCGCTAGTCTAGTCCAAATACTACAGATGCGGAAATTCGGCTTTGCGCCTGCGCAGTGGCATATTTTTCACGAAACAAGTGAAAACAACTGGATGGAACATAGGAATAGAGAAGACCGTTGCTTTCTTTCTAAGTGTCTCTCTGTCTGTCATCGTATGTCATCACTTTTGTTCCGCCTTGTATCAGCCTGTGTGCAGCAACTCGTTTGAAAGCATGTAGTCGAAATGGAATGACACACGATGAAACCCAATGACACAAAAAGTTTCGTTTCATCATGTTCCGAAACGTTTGCCATCATATGTGCTTCCAGCCTCACAGGATAGTAGTTTTGATCCTAATCGACTGAAATTATTTTTTATTGTTTAAATCATACTTAGGATGGTAAAACATTTTAAGTGTTAGTTACAGAAAAAACCCTTTTTATTAATGTAAGATTTTTCAGAAGAACGCATTTTAAGTTTTTGCATAGGAATCAACATAAAGAAAGAAAATAAATTTAAATAAAACTTGGTTCTCGAACTTAATTTTGATGAATTCGAACATAAAGATTGTTTATGAAGAAATTGTTTTGGTGTGGACTGGGTTTGTTTTAAAATTGAATTATCACAACTGCTAGTTTCTGAGAAATTAAATTGAATGTCAGCTAAACTTATCCGTCATTGCTGTTTTTATCTCATCTTTCGATTCGTAGAACGTACGTCTATGAGATTTTAAGAAGGTCGTCAGTTTACTCATGTAGTTAATTATCTTTTTCAGTATTCACTGAGATGGTCCCAAGAAAAGATTAACAGAAAGTGAACTTTGACTTGTTACTAAAAAACTTATATCATCCTAGATCTTTCAAAAGTGTCTCATACGTTAACGAAAGCCTTATATTATCAATTATTTCGTTACAAATACATATTTTGGCGATTATAAGTAGCGCGGTTTAACTCTTTCCTTCCCCTTGTTCAGAAATCACGATGATCAACACTTATGACTTGGAGGGGGCTTGGCCTGACTAGACGTGTTTTCATTACAACATTTCACTCTTCAATGTATTCACAATCTTAACTTTCTTGAGATCCCTAAGAGAGAGGAAGTATTGTGATCGTCAAAAAAATTCTAATTCGAGATTTTAATGGATGTCGACGTTTAATGGCCCCCTGAACCCTTAATGTTTTCGAGATGCCGTCTGTTACTCGGCCTAGAATCGAAACCATTTTTCCGATCAGGTTAAAAATAAATATCTGAGTTTTCATAAGATTCCCTGGAGGTCTTTATGGAATTATCAATCTACTCTGAATCAAAGGGTGGTTTACTTAAGGGAAAAAGGAGATAATTTTTTTTTCTAAAAACCGGCTCTAACGATTTTAATTTAAATTTGTATTCTAGGCACTGTTTAGTATTAAAAATAAAATAGTTGGTCTAATTTTTTTCAGGAATATGTATTAATGGGTACGTTACACAAGCGGATATCTCCACTTTTGATCATATTTCTACAATTCTTTGATATACGAAAATATACGAAATAATTTACCATTGAAATGGTCTAGGACTGTTAAAGATAAATAACTTTTATTTAAATAATATTTGATATTTGATAAAAACAACATTTTCTGAGTTATAGGTATATATATAGAACGTTGAGAAATGGTGAGTTGAAAATGCAAATAACCAATAATATGTTCGTAACAGTGTATATTTTTTATATGCTCTTTGGTGAAATATGATGCTCTGTTTTACCATTATGTTTCTATAATAATGTATTATTATTTTGTTTCACACATTTTGCCAGCTAAAAGTAAATGTCTTCATTTTTAGGTAAAGGATTGCGAAAGTACATAAGTGCGACGCAACGTACCATTTATTTTATTTTGTGGTTTACAATCATCGAATTATTTTTACTGTTTGATGGAATATAGTTACCAAACACAGATTAAATATTAATAGCTCATTTGCAAATTTCAAATCACTCTACCAGCATACACCAAAAAAAAAAAAAAAAAAAGAGAGAAAA
>CABFWB010005915.1:0-38824 GCA_902151455.1 Timema bartmani | reverse complement strand
TATGTATAATATTTTTCTTAGTAATCATGTACAGAGAAATCGTCTTAGAAACCGGCCGCGCTCATCTCTCCATCCCCTTAAGTACAAATTACGCTAATGGATTAAGAATTGGGAAGGATGAATCTACATTTGCGCGGAGGTAAGTAGGAAATGTTCCAGCGTTTATTTGGCAAAAGAGTGGGAACCATTTCGTGAGAACTACCAAAAATACACTTCGGCAGGTATTCAAATTCAACCTCGCCCAACATAGATTCGAACCCTGATATCTTTCGCTGGGTGCTTTATGCCCTGTAGTTGCCAAACCCGAAAGAAGAACATGGTGTTTCAAATTGCACGCACCCGTTCGGTCCCTAGAATATGTTGTTGGAGTTTCAAAGACAGAAAGGCGCTGGCAGTATACACGTGACAAACTTGCCGGAATAAAATATTAAAGAGCATAGACGGGTAAATGTTAAGCTTTATCAAATACACACGTGTAGTTAATATAGCCTTAGCAAGTAGAACATATGAACAGAAACGAGGAATAAGTATACTATTATTATTATTATTATTTCATTGCTTAAATATTTGTTTATAATATAAACTAAATTTGGTTTAGGGTAAGCTTTCACACACCCACACGCGCACGAACTTGACACACTTTAGCACCGGGTCCTACTAACCGCTAGGCTTATATGCTTAAGTACTAATTACGCTAACGGATTGATAATTGGAAAGTTTGAATTTAGAGGAAGTAGGCCCGCATTTGCATAGAGGGAGAGTGGAAAACACCCCTAGTTTACCCAACTGAGATTCGAACCTCGAACTTCCCCATCCTCGACAATCTGGCTCTACACAAAACAAGCGCGTCAGCCAACTACGCCACCGAGGTAAATTATTTTAGAAACAACCGTCTTATTCCTTGAGCCACTTATAAAAGAAAAAACAAGTTTTATTTTACATATCATTTAATATTCTCATCTATATTATGCAAATTATATAACTCTTACAGTCATTTATAATAAGTAGTATTTTTTTATTATTTATTTATTTTATAATTTATAATAAGTAGTTTTTTATTTATTATAAGTAGTATTGACTACAATTATGAGGAATTTGAATTTATTTTAAATGTCATTTAAAGTTCGCAAATATATTTTGTCGAAATAATATATAACTTTTACAAAAATTCTTAAGTAATATCAAATATAATTCTAAATATTATTTAATGGTTGAAACTATATTTTGTTGACTAAATAAATTACATTCACACAAAAAAAATTAGCCATTTAAATAACTTAGAAATTTAATTTATTTTAAATATTATTTAATGCTCAAAAATATATTTTGTTGGCATAATAAACAACATTTACACAAAACAAATTAGCCGCTTAAACAACAAAGAAATGTAATGTTCTCTAATATATTTTGATGAAATAATATATAAATTTAAAAAAAATTCACAAGTAATATTAAATACAATTTGAATTATAATTTAATGCTCGAAACTATTTTGTTGACATAATAAATAACATGTACACAAAACAAATTAGCCACTTAAACAACAAAGAAATTTAATGTTCTCAAATATATATTTTGATGAAATAATATATAAATTTTACAAAAAATTCATGAGTAATATTAAATACAATTTTAATTATCATTTAATTCTCGAAACTATATTTTGTTGACATAGTAAATAACATTTACACAAAACAAATTAGCCACTTAAACAACAAAGAAATTTAATGTTCGCAATTATATTTTGATTAAATAATATAAAGATTTACATACATTCATAAGTAATATTAAATACAATTCTAAATATAATTTAATGCCCGAAACTATATTTTATTGACTAAATAAATGACATTCACACAAAACAAACTAGCCACTTAGACCTCAAGCCAAAATAAGAGGAAGGGTACCCACATTTGCACGGAGAGAGGATGAAAAGTCTATTAGAAAAACCTTCCTAAATACTCTCGACGCTGATGAAGGAATTTATAATATTACTTTTAAAATTGAGTACTACGGCATGGATTTGTTCAGCTTACCTTGAATATTTATTGAAACTTATAATGTCCGTTTACAATACATACACAGAGCCTCCCATTGTTCTACATGTCTATTATTTATCACAAGAATGTAGTAAGGCTGAATAAATTGGATTTACTAAGGGAATGTATCTCAATTTCCAAAGTTGGAAGTGGAAAACGATTTATGGAAACTTACCCAAAAATAACTTTCTACGGGATCAAACCCCGACCTTCCCATAACTTTTATCAAAACCTGTTACTAAAATGAAAACTCTAACGTAATTACCTGGTGATCTGGCACGCATATTATTTATAAATCACACGAACTCGACATATTTTAGCATCGCGTTTGGGTTATGCGCTTAAGTACTAGTTACGCTAATGGATCAGGAATTGGGAAGTTTGAATTTAGAGGAAGTGAACCCACATTTGCGTATAGGGAGAGTAAAAACTACCCTCAGTTCACCCAACCAAGATTCGAACCTCAAGCTCTCCCGTCCTTGGCTGTCTAGCTCAACACGAATCGTGTGTGCCTGTAGGTTATTTAACAAATTGTTCCTAGTAAACAAAAAAATACTTATTTTAACTGTATTATTAATTTGATTTGCAATACTCTTAAATGGTTCATAAAGCACCAGGGTCTTTAAAAGTCATAAAAAATTACGCGTGGAGTCACAGGTCAAACATATATAAACCATATAGAGGAGTGAGTTTCAGTGAGGTGGGGGAAAGGTGCCACCATTCGTCAGAAAAGAGGTTAAAAATAGATTAATCGGATTCCTTATTAAACGGGCTATTTGAATAATAATTTACATTCGATGCTCAAGGTGAATAGGTAGTGAGCCTTCTTACGGAAACAAATGTCTTAGGTTCGATTGTCAGAAGTTGAAACCAGGGAATTTATCACATTTAAATTATATTTTTCGCCATGCCAAGTGGTGAACCAGTGATCTTTGGGATGGTTTCCATACCGTGGAATACAAATCAGTGCTGCTAAATAATCTCACTATCGATTACTCAAAAATAATTAATTGCGAACCACAGGTCTAAGACAGCACTCGAAATATATTAAATTGCAGAATTTTGAATGCTGATCCACTTGCTGCCACCCTCTTTGGTCAGTTAGGGGTCTCCAGCTCAAATGATCATATTTGACATAGGTTTGGTGACAAAATCATAACTTTTATTTTGAAAAAATGAAAATTACTCTAATGAGGTAAGGACAAGGAAGGAATCCCACATATGAGTGTAGAGAGACTGGGAAACACATTACTGGAATTAGAAACCCGATCTTCCGGTACAACACCATGACGCGGAGCTAATACCGGGCTTCGAATCCCTGTCTTGTGTACTTACTATCATAAACAGACTGAGTGTTGTGCATTGTTGTCCTGACGCTTTAGACCGTGTTTGGGTGTGAATTTCCATTCTACCTCCACGAAAATGATGTACACTTCATTTATATCACCTGGTATTTTTTCTATAAATTTTACAAGTATTCGTAAGATGGGGGTTCAGATCTCTGGTAATTAGTATTCACTTATTATCCTCACAATAAATAGGACAGCCAGTGACGTGGTGATAGTGCGGTTCAAGGAGTCATATCTCTGTTAAGTGTACCAAGAGAAGTTTACCACTGACGGTTTACCACTCTCCTTTCGTCACAAATGTGGGTACATTAAATTCCTCAACTCTACCAAATTAGCGTATATAACAGCGCATAGCCTGTGCACAAGATATAAATGATCGTAGTCCCGTCACTTTTCTTAATGGTGTGTACTAGTTTTGCAGACTAGGACATGCACAACATCTAGTCCTCCCCCTGCCGTTAATTTATCACTAACCTCTTTTACAAGCCGGCACCAATTTTTCTGTGGACATAGGCAGGTTGCACCCGACATTTTGGCTTGCTTTTACAATTTGAAAGATGTTCATGAGTCTATTTATAATCAAAAGTATCTTCACAATTATCGATGTGAAAGAACCCTGTCTAGTTAATGGCTCTCCGAGAAAAATTTACACAGATGTATTACTAGTTGGTCGTAGCAGCGATGGCTTCAGATGATTGCACTAAAATGTATTTTAAACTTTTTATTGGAAGGATCTATATAATAAGCCCTCCCTCACATTTTAGCTAAATGTTTACTCGTCAATGGTCTAAGTGTCAGGCTCATCTTTTGATGATGTGGTATTTTTTGAAATAGTTGGTTTATTACCCAGTGATCGAGCATTAATTAAAGCAGTACGGATTGTAATCGTGATAGTGCCCTGTGATTGAGGACTACCAATAATGATATTGAATAAACCAGACTTTTGATGTTGCACTTGGTTTATTATTATGATTATGCGAAGATATTATGTAAAATGATACAATTTTCGTTGAAATACAGATTATTTTCTGTGTACTCTCTGTATTTAAGTTAGTGACACTGTCGTGATATTACACGTTCTCTAGGTTTATGTCACCGGCACTCTGTAGATTTATGTGACTACTCTATACATTCATACGAACAAGCGGCTTATATATTACCTATATCAGGTCCTATATCAGCCATTTTTCTTGTACAGCTTTTGAGCTGTAAACACAAAAACTTTGTCTGCTAGACAGTTACTTTTTTTAAAAAAAGAGAGTGATTTTAAGAAAAGCACCTAAATGCTTGAAAACAAACAAATGTATTATATTTGAAGGAGGCTAGTCTCCAAATATAAAGGTTTTCATCTGTTTTAAAAAGTATTAAAAAATTGAAAAAAAAATCATAATATTTAGGAATGACTAAGAAATTATTTACATTAAGTACCAATATTTTCCAAATCATTCATTCATTATTTTTCCATAAAACAAGGCAAAAATGCTATGTTTTTACTAATATTGTATGCAATCACAAATGCCGTGTGGACAGTCACTGGCTAAAATTGGTACGCAATACATGTGACCAATATATTGTACAATTTCCCTTGTATATTGTACATTATACAATACCCCTTCCAAACTTGGCTAAGAATTTTGGTCACGAGATACTACTGGTCCACACCAACAATAACAAACTTCGAATTTAGTAATTGTGTCTTATAAGAGCAATCCGACGATACAAAACTTACTGGACTGACTGTGAAACCACCATAAGACTTAATTTTATTAGTAGCCCCCTAATATTTATAAGAACATTAATTTTTTAAACAACTTTAGAGGAAAAGTTTCATTATTGCTTGCTATGTCCAATTTAAAATTTACGGCATACTTAATAATCATTAAGGATTCATGCTAGCAATTGTCTAGTATTGTAGAAATACTATCACACCAAACCTCAATTTGGTCACAACCAAATAATTTTAATTAATCTGATGCAAGATCATCAAGGTTTTTTACCTCATTATTGTTTTTCTTACGCCACAAAAAACCACCTCCTCTAAATTGATTGAGATTTTGCAGAGGTCCTGTCTGCTGGGTATGCCCGTATGTTGGGTTCCACACTTCCTACAGTAATTATTATTATTATTAATATTTTGTCATGTTTATTATACCCCTTTTTATCTGTATTACCGTCATATATCATTTCATTTATTTCAGGATAAACGCAGTCATCTAATTGTGTTCTAATATCCAGAGTATTGTTATTGAATTTACTTATTTCTGTTGCCTTACAAACTTGTGAAACTTTCTCGAGCGTTAATTCTGCAGTTTTTTTTAAAGAATAATTGTTTTACCGTCTTTTTATTTTAGGGACTCGACAATATGATAAACGATCATACCTTTCAAAATTCTGTCCATCCAATTGAGTAATTTTATGAAACTTGAATGATTCCATCGATGAGTATCTGTTGACCTTCGTGTTTCAGTGTTTATCAAAAAATGCAATAAATTTATCAAGTTTGTCTTTATTTTATATAAATGTAGCAAAAACATCGGTTGCAACATCCCCCATATATGTTAATAAAACTACGATCTTCTGATCTTAGTCTTTAAGCCTATCTTTCCCAATGGCCGTCAAACAATGTTTGAAATGATCCCTCCATTTGGACTACTTTACCGCAATTGTTTGATAAAAAATTAACTGCGGCAACCAAGAGATCGCATCGCCTTCCATATTGATTATGTGATATTATTACTTAAAAGTTCAAGTATTACAGAAGATACAATACAAAACACTATTGATATTAATACTGTAAGAAATGAATCACCATATTATACATTTGACAGCATGTTTTATTATTGCATTAGATCGGTGGATTCTGATTCTCTTATTCATCACTCCCAGTTCAGCATGAACATCTTACACAGNGTCGGGCCTATAACACAATAACAAGACGTGTGCCGCATGGAATGCTACGATCGCACAGCTCCCACACCGTGATCCTTAGGTCGGGCCTATAACACAATAACAAGACGTGTGCCGCATGGAATGCTACGATCGCACAGCTCCCACACCGTGATCCTTAGGTCGGGCCTATAACACAATAACAAGACGTGTGCCGCATGGAATGCTACGATCGCACAGCTCCCACACCGTGATCCTTAGGTCGGGCCTATAACACAATAACAAGACGTGTGCCGCATGGAATGCTACGATCGCACAGCTCCCACACCGTGATCCTTAGGTCGGGCCTATAACACAATAACAAGACGTGTGCCGCATGGAATGCTACGATCGCACAGCTCCCACACCGTGATCCTTAGGTCGGGCCTATAACACAATAACAAGACGTGTGCCGCATGGAATGCTACGATCGCACAGCTCCCACACCGTGATCCTTAGGTCGGGCCTATAGCACAATAACAAGACGTGTGCCGCATGGAATGCTACGATCGCACAGCTCCCACACTAATTCACATTGTAATAAACTTCTAAATATGAAACTAAATCAATCGTGCAACACAATCTTGAATACTTTCTTTTAAAGTTTATCATAGTTTTGAGCAAATTTTCCAAAAAAATGTGGTCATCAGTAAGCTACCCTTAAATAAGTATACCTGAATTTTTTTTTTATTATTTTACTGCACATATTAAAAACTCTTCAGATATAAATGTTTAGAAAAATTCTTTAAGTAGTTTTTTTGTGCTTTATAACTAGAAAAACATTTATCATTGATCTTAACCATGCATGATACCTTCAAGACATTTAATTGTTGTTCAGATCAAAAGATGATGCTTACATTAAACTTGGTTAACGATCAATGTCAAGCGTCGTGCTTGAATTAGATTTGATCAAAGCCTTGTTTCATATTTAAACAACATTTGACCATTGATATGAGTCATGCATGCATGAAACCTTCGAAACAAGAATGGCTCTAATAAACGATCAAATATTTTGTAGGTCTCTATAATCATATGTTGTATAGAAATGAAACCCATTACTGATCAATGAATGACAATCAAATACCATATAAATATGATATATAAATAAATGACTGCAATGTAGGTATCATGTACTACTCTGTTCAATGATGGTCGTGTAAATATAGTGTATGACGCTGAAAAATAACCAATTGTCCTAAGATCTACGACCAAATATAATTTATGTATTTCATATGAATATAATAAATGATCAAACATCGTCTAAATATGAGGCATTTTTCTTTTCAATGAGCGATTACAAAATGTTGAATAGTTTAATGTATAGAACAATGAATGTTGATCAAATATATTGAAAGTAATATGTATGACTCCGAACAATAATCAAATGTATTTCAGGTAAGATTCATCTGTACGATCAGTGAATGATGCTCAAATATCGAATTAGTATCATGCACGACTCTGATCAGTGATCAATTAATGCAATATAAGTAGTCACTGTTCCAAACAATGAAGAATGTTCAAGTGTCTTTTAAATACGATATATACCACTGATTAATGAACGATAAATAAATAAAATTTATTTCTCAGTCGGTGAAGTTTAAATGTAATATAAGTTTATAAAATATTGTGTAAGTATGAGCCATATTGAGATCAAATGTCGTATAAGTATAGTGTATAGCTCTGATCAATGAACGATGAACAAATGTCGTATTATCCTGTCAATGAGTGTCATATAAGCATGGCTCTGATAAATACTCACATTTTTGGGGTTGCGTCATTACAATATCTTATTGTGAAAAGTCCACAACGATTGTAGGAGATCAACAATGAATACTTTTATGGAGGCAGAACCCAGGTATCCATTTTACTAAAGTTAAATGTCACAGAATTCATAGTTTTGTATAGATATTGTCATAAGGAGAAACATCATGTAGAGATCTATCGAGATCTGGTTGGGTGTTCACGCTAACACGCTTCACACGTTCCCCGTCGGGGTGGCGGAGTGGTGAGGTTTACTGATACGTGGAGAGGACAAGGTAGGTACAGTGCCATACACTGTTTAAGTACTAGCCAAGCGAGTAGTCAGTAATCATATTCTCTCCAGAATGAAACTCATTTTTGAAGTCTACTCAGGGGTCGACAGGAGAAACTGGGCTAGGAGAGAAAGAAAGCTGAAGGAAGAGAGTAAAAAGGAAATGAGAGAAGGAAGGCAGGGAAGACAGGTGCTACAAAGATAACGGACTGCCTCATTTAGATTGGCAGAACAGAAATAATATTTCTCAAGACTATCTCATTTAAATTGGCAGAAACCCCTTTGCATTTATAGCAAAAAAAACAACAACTTAACTTTCTTCCTAAACATCTATTTCAAACCAAATCCTCAAAGTGATTTTTCATCTCAATATTCAAATGTCAGCTATCAGTAAAGTTACTGTAAACAAATGGTTCTCTGTCAACAAAGTTTACAGGACTATATATGATGTAAAACAATCTGCACCATGAATATATTTATTTTTGAATTTTTAAAATATCAGTCTTTCATAAACTATCATTAGTTGTAGAGGTAGAATTAAAATCTAAATTCTACCTTAATGTGTGAATTTATAACATTTAACATAAAGTGTGAACGAAACCCACAGGTAGAGACAGATAGATAGATATGCATACGTAGGGACAGATAGAGCGGTTGTAATACCCACTCTTTTGACTTAAGGATCACATAAAACGTGAAGTTCCATCATAATATCTAAATTGAAAATGCTTGTAGCTCCCATACCTTCTCTATATGATTAAGTAGTAATACAATTATTACAAGGATATAAAGTATAAATCCCTATTTGGTCCAAATCAATGCCAGAGAATCCCTACCTGAGTTTGGTCGTAAGGGTTCAGGTCTTGGGGTGAGCTTGCTATTGTTCTGTTTCCACTTGTCGAGACACTGAGGCTGGTGAATACTGATAGACTTGGTAGCAAACATTCGGCCACAGATATAGCAGTGTACTGGTCCTGTGCTCTGTGGTCTGCTGGTAGCTGCCTGACTTTCGTGGGAATACTGGACACGAACAAAACAAACACACAATACAACCTTCATTAGTTTATTACTATTTTTCAACGCAAAAGTGAATTTTCAAATAAATTTTATTAATACAAATCTTGAAGTGTATCGACAAATGGCGGACAATAAGTCTTAAATTTTAAGCCGTTAAGTTCCACACGTTTAGAAAAAATTACAGTAGATGAAAGAGAAAATAATGTAAAATAAAATATGATGAATAATAAGCATCCATAAGGAATAGTACATGACTAGCCCACCAGCCTGGATTCCCTCCTTATTGCATTCTTCACAATTACATCAGTGGTTCGGTCCAATCTTGTCCTTCGTTTAAAAATGTTTGGAAGTTTCACGGAATGTATTATTCTTGTACTACAATTAGATTTGAGGAGAGTTGGTAGTCAATTTATATTTTAAGTATTGTATAATGTGCGTGAAGCTTCATTGCTCAATTACCAACGTATTCATTTGCGTAGATTTATTTTGTTTTATAAACGTGACAAAAAAGTTTAAAAAATGTACAAACCTAAGTCGAGTAGGGGAGACGTAACAGGGAGGGAGTGGGAAATTTCCCCCATGGAAATATTACTCCCCCCTCACCCGAATGGAATAAACTTACCCTATCCCCTAGAATAAATTATCCCCTCTCTAGATTCATTTAATTCCCCTCTTATATTCTCGAATGTCAAGCTTAAAATGGCTTTGCATAAAATTACAAATAGCTCCTAGAATCTAGACAAGAGTCAACCAATTTTCAAAAAATTGGAGCAAAGGCCCATTCCATAGAGTTATGAGTCTTTTAATTTATTTAAGAAATCCAGGTGAAGACCAGTCTAAATATCTCCTAGGGCCTTCTAATTTCTTAAATATTTCCAAGCGAGGACCACTTCAAATATCGTCTAGAGGTATCTAATCACAACAATTTCCAGGGAGAGACTATTGCAAATAGCTTATGAGAGCATTTTATTTTCCAAATTTTTTTTGAAGGACCCTTTCATATACATTCTATAAAAAACTGGTTGAAATAAATTGGCAGAGGATTAGTCCTAATAGGTTAGATATGCATACAAATTTCAAAAGGCTTATGGGGAGAAACACCCCAAATAATTTATAGAGAAGACTAATTTACAAAAGTGTCATACAAGGGCCCCTTCCGTTATTTTCTAAGGCAGTGGTTCTAAAACTGGGGTACGCATACCCCCAGGGGTACGTGGGCACCTTTCATGGGGTACGCGAGCAGCTCTCAAGGGAAAGTTGATAAAATAACAAGGGACTTATGGAAAACCCTTATTGTTGGCAGTTACCATCATTTGGTTATTTCCACTCCTCTTTTCTCCCTATTTGCTCTCGGCTGGAGACCAATTTCTGAGAATTTTCAACCCTCTACTTGAAACCTTCTACATTAGCAGTTTATGATGCCTTTCTCAACAACATATCTCAGTGAGAGCGGTTTTTCATCCATGGTGTACCTTAAAAATAAGTACCACTATAGGCTAAATTTGGAGCCGGACTTTCGCTTAAAATTTTCAATTGGACAATTATAAATCAAAAAGTAGTGCCAAGCCATGCAGCCACACCCCTCTTATTGAAAAACTTCGAGATTCGTAATATATTTGCTCCAGAATTACATTTAAAAATTTTGATTTGAAAATATTTTGTTTAGGTTTAATTTTTCTCTTCATTTTTGAACGAATTTGTGAAGAAAATATATAAAAATTTCAACAGACTTTTTACCAGTAAAATTATGTTTTTAACTGACAGTAACGATTCTCAATAAGAGATAATGTTAAAGCTTTAACAGTAGGACTCTTTCTAGATAGCTTTGTCACATTTAAAATATTTTGATTACAGTTATTCTTTCCCAATAGATTAAATAGATTTATAATTTACCATGTGGTCATAATTTTTTAAAGTCTGTCATTTGGCTCTTTTTTTCCTTGGGAATATATTAAACTTTTATTCATGGCCGAGTAACTGCTCCTTTTGTGCGAATAAGGTTCCACTGCCACTGAAGTCAATTATTAAAAAGAGATATGGGCTCGCGATTTTCTCCTAGTACCGGGCCCGGTTTGGTTACCTGGCAGGCCTGCAAGAGTTTGCGACGTTTATGAGGGTGGTTGTGGCACAGGGGGAGGAGGGATGGCTTGGTACTTACTAGGGAAAATATTTCTACGAAAGCCTGAAACACCTTGTTCTTGTATCTAGGCTAAAAACATAAACCTACTTTAATCACAAGTTCGTAAGGAAATGCGCTAACCAAGTCATATATTCTATTAAGGTAATATATTCCTTAATAGAATATATGACTTGGTTGATAATTATTATATATTATATAATAATTATCAATGAGTCTCAAGCGTATAGAATCTGGTAAATGCGTGCTCCATAAGACCTGCACTGCAATTTAAGAGTGGAACGGCTTATAGTCATTTCTAAACACTGACCGTTTCATTAGCACGCTAGAGTCATAAGAACAACGAGAGTTCAAAGGCAGGGTTTGCCCCGTGTGTCCCTAGCAGACGACCAGATTGAGATCATACAATTTCACGTTTAGGTTAGTTGTTCATGTCCCGTCAAATAGTAGCATACCCATGACATCAGCAAAACCGTGTTATCAACTTACATTACCAAAATCCCGCTAGAAGCCATACAACGGGTTTACTTTCCCTCTAGCTTGGATTAGATTAAAGCTAGTCTTTCAATGTGTTTTTTTTACATAGGGGTTGTAGCCTGTTGGCAAAGTAAATACAAGTTTTGCCTCTTTTAAATTATTGAAGTCGATATATGGTCAAAAAACTGAGAAAACTTGACAAAAGATAAATATGGTTGCAAATTAGTGTTCTAGTGAATACTGCAATCTTTAAAGAGACAGATTACTCCATTCTTCTCAAAAATACTTTTGGAGCTTATTTAAAGAGATAATTAGAGCCAATAATGCCAAATTAAGTTTCAATTTACCTATAAATTAAGTTGATTATCAATTGAATTTTGAAGCATCTTCTAGAAAATAAAAAAATTTCAACATTTATAGTAAAAAATAAAGAGATTTTTCATTGATATCTATAGCATAAAATATATAAAATAACACAATCAATTTTGACTGCAAACCATGTTTTTTAATGTGCTCCAAATGTCGATTCGTTTAATTGTTGTTGCCATACAGTGCTTATATTTGTTAAGGCGATTGGCCCCTTTCATTTGGCGTGGAAATACAGAGCCGTGGGAACAATTTTTTTATATTACCAACCAATGGAAGTGAACTGCCCCAATTCCACAGACACGTCGTTTTATCTTGTTAGGAATGTATACTGTGTTCCTTAGAGGAATGTATACTGTGTTCCTTAGAGGAATGTATACTGTGTTCCTTAGAGGAATGTATACTGTGTTCCTTAGAGGAATGTATACTGTGTTCCTTAGATAAGTACTGTGAGTAGTTTATATAAATTACTTCTGACACACTTTTTTGAGCAGGATGGCTGCCACACACAGGTCTGGACCAGATTAGATAGGTCTAGAAGGTATCAACAGGTCTCAACAAGGTTGATTGATTTATTGACATGTGATAGTTTGATCAAATGTCTGAACATGTCTGGACATGTAAGAACAGGTTGGAAATTCGATATGGCCTTCCCTATACCTTACACTCTTAGAATATGATGTAGAAATTCAAGATGACTGCCAAATAATCTTACAGTGGGATGTTGAAATTCAAGATGGTTGCCAAAATTCAGATGATAACCCAACATCCAGACCCCATAGCAATAGTTCCCCCCACATTTCCTTGTAAGGTTATGCACTTTATTCTCTTATTCTCTTTTTAATCTCTTTATTTCCCCAACACACCATTTTTTACGGTGGTGTTTTGAAATTACTAGCTTTATTTTTGACGTAAATACCCCCACATTTGAACTTGTTTGAACTGGTTTGATAACAATTTTTCCTTTTTCAGTCTATGCGAATCAGGTCACATTTCCTATACTCCCCGACACAACCTCCCCCATTTTTTTAACCTTTTATTTTATTTTTTAATAATTTTGGCGTAGTGGGTTGCATTTTAGTCCCTTAATTCTTCCCCCTTTAAAAATATTTACCTAGGCCTATGTTGTGCGTATTAATGTGTGTATGGTTTGTGGTGTTATTGCATGTATTGTAATGTATGTAGGGTTGTGGTGTTATTGCATGTATTGTAATATGTGTATGGTTTGTGGTGTTATTGCATGTATTGTAATGTGTGTAGGGTTGTGGTGTTATTGCATGTATTGTAATGTGTGTATAGTTTGTGGTGTTATTGCATGTATTGTAATGTATGTATGGGTTGTTGTGTTATTGCATATATTTTATGTATGATGTATATATTTGTAACCTTGTATGCATAATTATATATATCCTGATTTTGGTGGAAATAACAGTAGAGAAATTTTAAGCATATCACTTTGCGGCCAACACTGATAACATTTTACTATTTTACTTGTGTTATTCTTTAGGTATCTATAACATCTATCAAAAGTGACAGCTGCAGATAACATGACTTGATGTATGAATATATTAAAATTGTGTTAGTAACTTAGGTAACTAACTTATACTGTTCTTCCTACCAAAACCATACTTTTTTTTTATAGATATACGTAAGTATTAAATGTTGTGTGCTATGTACACAGGTATCTATGGATGATGGTGTGTCTTATATTGTATTGATGGTTTGGGTTTTACGTACTGATTTGTATGCATGTATATATGTTTGTTTGTAATATTGTCTTGTCAGTATTTAATACATGCATGTATGTTGTATGCAGGGTTTGTGTTGTTATTGGGTCTTATTCCAGTATGTTCAAGGATGAAAGGTTTATCATTAGAGATGTTAAGTGGCTCAGCTTTGTGCGATGTTATGGACTTGAGGGTTGAGATGATGGCAGGACACATATCAGGGTATAAGACTGGAGAGGAGTCCATCATGAACCAGATGTCACTGTGGGTGAGAACTCATGTCTACCAGGATATTAACCTATGCTCTCATTAATGCTAGGCTATACCAGTGGTTCCCAAACTTTCTCGACTCACGAACCCCTTTCACAAACATCTGAATTGCACGAACCCCCTGATAAATATCCATTGACACGCACTTAATTTTATACCAATTTTTTTATTAAATGTTCTTATTAATTGTAATCAAAATGTTTAATATATTTAAATTAACCTACTATAGCTCCTTTAGGTGCTTTGGGATACCCTACCAAATGTAGTGAAATAATATTAAAACCATTTAAGTAGGAGTTTAAATAACTACTCACGTGACTTAGTGAGAAGGATGCGCTTGTTTTGGATGGTACAGAGCTTTAAAGTCAGGAACTATAGACGATAAATAATGTCTCAAGTCACTTTCAACACTGAGCCTATTTATGTATTTATTTTTTAAATAGGAATATGAAGAAAAATATTTTGAAAAAAATTGTACCAAACCTGTAATAGCTTTATTCGCTAACACTGGGAAATTCTCCGTTAAACTTAACCAGAAACCAATTAGTGACAAATATGTATAACTTTTCTTTTATTCAAAATCAGTGGAAATTTCAAGGAGCTGCTCTTTTTCACTCACGCTTAATATGGAGTATTTCAAAACATCTGTCTCTTCCACGGGATTGCAAATTCAATTGTTATTATTGAACATGGCTGGGAAATATTCTCTGATAATTTTCCATGGCTGGGAAATATTCTCTGATAATTTTCCAAGTCCCTTCAAGTGTTCTATAACCACATTTGTTACATTTACGTCCAAAGAAAGCTGATTTTCTATCATGAAGTAGTGAGGGGTATCAAAGAACTTCATTTGATTGCTAATTTTTCTAAAAGTTAATTTTTTTTTATGAAAGATTCAATATGGTCTTGCACAATAAAAACGTTAATATTTGATCCCTGAAGAGTTAGGTTTAAACTGTACATTTTCGATAAAATGTCTGCCAAATAGGCCAAAGCCCGGAGCAACATTTGATCTTGCATGCACTTTGGTTTGTGAAAGGGATGGTTGATAGGAAAAATAAAAACTTCCTGATTATTTTCAAACCATTTTGTAAGAGTTCTACTCGAGATAAGCACCTGACTTCAGTGTGAGACGATATCTAGTTGTAATTGCTTCACATTTACTCACAAAGTGCTGCAAAAATACATCATTTAAGAAATATTTTGGTGAGCAATTGGAAATATTTCACGAACCCCAGTTTGGGAACCACTGCTCAAATGCATCAGTCTCAAAATGGACTGCATTACCTAAGACGATGTGAATAGTATTTAATGCATCACTGTCACAATGGACTGCACTACCAATGACGATGTGAATGGTCTCTAAGGCATCACTCTCACAATGGACTGCATTACCAATGATGATGTGAGTAGTCCTTAATGCATCACTCTCACAATGGACTGCATTACTAATGAAGATGTGAATGGTCTCTAATGCATCACTCTCACAATGGACTGCATTACCAATGATGATGTGAATGGTCTCTAAGGCATCACTCTCACAATGGACTGCATTACCAATGACGATGTGAATTATCTTTAAGGAATCACTCTCACAATGGACTGCATTACCAATGACGATTTGAATGGTCTCTAAGGCATCACTTTCACAATGGACTGCATTACCAATGACGATTTGAATGGTCTCTAAGGCATCACTCTCTTAATGGACTGCATTACCAATGACGATGTGAATGATCTCTCAAACATCGCTCTCAAAATTGACCTCATTACCAATAATGATGTGAATGGTCTCTAACGCATCACTCTCACAATAGACTTCATTACCAATGACGATGTGAATGTACTCAAAGGCATCACTCTCACAATGGACTGCATTACCATTGATGATGTGAATAGTCCTTAATGCATCACTCTCACAATGGACTGCATTACCATTGATGATGTGAATAGTCCCTAAGGCATCACTCTCACAATGGACTGAAGTACCAATGATGATGTGAATGGTCTCTAAGGCATCACACTCACAATGGACTGCACTACCAATGACGATGTGAATAATCCCTAAGGCATCACTCTCACAATGGACTTTATTACCAATGACGATGTGAATAGACCCTAAGGCATCATTCTCACAATGGACTTCATTACCAATGACGATGTGAATGGATTCAAAAGCATCACTCTCACAATGGACTTCATTACCATTGATGATGTGAATAGTCCCTAAGGCATCACTCTCATAATGGACTGCACTACCAATGACGATGTGAATGGTCTCCAAGGCATCACTATCACAATGGACGGCACTACCAATGACGAAGTAAATAGTCCCTAAGGCATCACTTTCACATTGGACTGAGATACCAATGTCGATGTGAATGTACTCAAAGGCATCACACTCACAATGGACTGCATTACCATTGATGATGTAAATAGTCCTTAATGCATCACTCTCACAATGGACTGCATTACCATTGATGATGTGAATAGTCCCTAAGGCATCACTCTCACAATGGACTGCAGTACCAATGATGATGTGAATGGTCTCTAAGGCATCACACTCACAATGGACTGCACTACCAATGACGATGTGAATAATCCCTAAGGCATCACTCTCACAATGGACTTTATTACCAATGACGATGTGAATAGACCCTAAGGCATCATTCTCACAATGGACTTCATTACCAATGACGATGTGAATGGATTCAAAAGCATCACTCTCACAATGGACTTCATTACCATTGATGATGTGAATAGTCCCTAAGGCATCACTCTCATAATGGACTGCACTACCAATGACGATGTGAATGGTCTCCAAGGCATCACTATCACAATGGACGGCACTACCAATGACGAAGTAAATAGTCCCTAAGGCATCACTTTCACATTGGACTGAGATACCAATGTCGATGTGAATGTACTCAAAGGCATCACACTCACAATGGACTGCATTACCATTGATGATGTAAATAGTCCTTAATGCATCACTCTCACAATGGACTGCATTACCATTGATGATGTGAATAGTCCCTAAGGCATCACTCTCACAATGGACTGCACTACCAATGATGATGTGAATGGTCTCTAAGGCATCACTCTCACAATGGACTGCACTACCAATGACGATGTGAATAGTCCCTAAGGCATCACTCTCACAATGGACTTCATTACCAATGACGATGTGAATAGTCCCTAAGGCATCACTCTCACAATGGACTTCATTACCAATGAGGATGTGAATGGTATCTAAGGCATCACTCTCACAATGGACTCCACCACCAATGACGATGTGAATGGTCTCTAAGGCATCAATCTCACAATTGACATCACTACCAATGACGGTGTGAATATTCCCTAAGGCATCACTCTCACAATGGATTGCAATACTAATGATGATGTGAATAGTCCTTAAGGCATCACTCTCACAACACACTTCATACCAATGATGATGTGAATGGTCTCTAAGGAATCACTCTCACAATGGACTGCACTACCAATGACGATGTGAATATTCCCCAAGGCATCATTCTCACAATGGACTGCACTACCAATGATGATGTGAATAGTCCCTAAGGCATCACTTTCACATTGGACTTCATTACCAATGACGATGGGGATGGTCTCTAAGGCATCACACTCACTATAGACTGAGATACCAGCGATGATGTAAGTATTCCCTAAGCCTTCACTCTCACAATGGACTGCACTACCAATGATGATGTGAATGGTCTCTAAGGCTACACTCTCACAATGGACTTAATTACTAAAGACGATGGGAATGGTCTCTAAGGCATCACACTCACAATGGACTGAGATACCAACGATGATGTAAATATTCCCTAAGCCATCACTATCACAATGGACTGCACTACCAATGACGATGTGAATAATCCCTAAGGCATCACTCTCATAATGGACTTCATTACCAATGACGATGTGAATTGTCTCCAAGGCATCACTCTCACAATGGACTTCATTACCAATGACGATGTGAATAGTCCCTAAGGCATCACTCTCACAATGGACTTCATTACCAATGACGATGTGAATGGTCTCTAAGGCATCACTCTCACAATGGACTGCACTACCAATGACGATGTGAATGGTCTCTAAGGCATCACTCTCACAATGGACTGCACTACCAATGACGATGTGAATAGTCTCTAAGGCATCACTCTCACAATGGACTGCACTACCAATGACGATGTGAATAGTCCCTAAGGCATCATTCTCACAATGGACTGCACGACCAATCATGATGTGAGGGGTCTCTAAGGCATCACTCTAACAATGGACTACACTACCAAAGACGATGTGAATGATCTCTAAGGCATCACTCTCACAAGGGACTGCACTACCAATGACGGTGTGAAGAGTCCCTAAGGCATCATTCTCACAATGGACTGCACTACCAATGGCGATGTGAATAGTCCCTAATACACCATTCTCACAATGGACTTTATTACCAATGACGATGTGAATTGTCCCTATGGCATCACTCTCATAATGGACTGCATTACCAATGACGATGTTAATAGTCCCTAAGGCACCACTCTCAAAATGGATTGCATTACCAATAACGATGTGAATATTCCCTAAGGCATCACTCTCACAATGGACTTCATTACCAATGACGATGTGAATGGTCTCTAAGGCATCACTCTCACAATGGACTGCACTACCAATGACGATGTGAATAGTCCCAAAGGCATCACTCTCACAAGGGACTTCATTACCAATGACGATGTGAGAGGTCTCTAATGCATCACTCTAACAATGGACTACACTACCAAAGACGATGTGAATGGTCTCTAAGGCATCACTCTCACAAGGGACTGCACTACCAATGACGGTGTGAATAGTCCCTAAGGTATCACTCTCACAATGGACTGCACTACCAATGACGATGTGAATAGTCCCTAAGGCATCATTCTCACAATGGACTGCACGACCAATCATGATGTGAGGGGTCTCTAAGGCATCACTCTAACAATGGACTACACTACCAAAGACGATGTGAATGATCTCTAAGGCATCACTCTCACAAGGGACTGCACTACCAATGACGGTGTGAAGAGTCCCTAAGGCATCATTCTCACAATGGACTGCACTACCAATGGCGATGTGAATAGTCCCTAATACACCATTCTCACAATGGACTTTATTACCAATGACGATGTGAATTGTCCCTATGGCATCACTCTCATAATGGACTGCATTACCAATGACGATGTTAATAGTCCCTAAGGCACCACTCTCAAAATGGATTGCATTACCAATAACGATGTGAATATTCCCTAAGGCATCACTCTCACAATGGACTTCATTACCAATGACGAAGTGAATAATCACTAAGGCATCACTCTCATAATGTACTGCATTACCAATGACGATGTGAATAATCCTTAAGGCATACCTTTAACAATGGACTGCACTACCAATGACGATATGAATGATATCCAAGGCATCACTCTCACAATGGACTGCACTACCAATGAATAGTCCCTAAGGCATCACTCTCACAACGGACTTCACTACCAATGATGATGTGAATGGTCTCTAAGGCATCACTCTCACAATGGAATGCACTACCAATGACGATGTGAATGGTCTCTAAGGCATCACTCTCACAATTGACATCACTACCAATGACGGTGTGAATATTCCCCAAGGCATCACTCTCACAATGGTTTGCACTACCAATGACGAAGTGAATTTTCTCTAAGGCATCACTCTCACAATGGATTGAGATACCAATGATGAAGTGAAAGGTTCCTAAGGCATCACACTCACAATGGACTTCATTACCAATGACGATGTGAATATTACTTAAGGCATCACTCTCACAATGGACTTCACTACCAATATCGATGTGAATAGTCCCTAAAGCATCACTCTCACAATGGACTGCAATACCAATGATAATGTGAATGGGTTCTATGACATCACTCTCACAATGGACTGCATTACCAATAACCATGTGAATGGTCTCTAAGGCATCAGTCTCACAATGGAGTGATATGCCAATGATGATGTGAATGGTCCCTAAGGCATCACACTCACAAGGGACTTCATTACCAATGACGATGTGAATAGTCCCCAAGGTATCACTCTCAAAATGGACTTCATTATTAATGACAACGTAAATGGTCTCTAATTCATCACTCTCACAATGGACTGCATTTCCAATGATGATGTGATTGGTCTCTAAGGCATCACTCTCACAATGGAATTCACTACCAATGACGATGTGAATGGTGTCTAAGGCATCACTCTCACAATGGACTGAGATACCCACGATGATGTGAATGCTCTCTAAGGCATCACTCTCATAATGGACTGCACTACCAATGACGATGTGAATGGTCTCTAAGTCATCACTCTCACAATGGACTGCACTAACAATGACGATGTGAATAATCCCTAAGGCATCACTTTCACAATGGACTGCAATACCAATGACGATGTGAATGGTCAATAAGGCATCACTCTCACAATGGAATGCACTACCAATCACGATGTGAATGGTCTCTAAGGCATCACTCTCACAATGGAATGCACTACCAATGATGATGTGAATGGTCTCTAAGGCATCACTCTCACAATGGAATGCACTACCAATGACGATGTGAATGGTCTCTAAGGCATCACTCTCACAATGGACTTCATTACCAACGATAATGTGAATAGTTCCCAAGACATTACTCTCACAATGGACTGCTCTACCAATGACGATGTGAATGGTCTCTAAGGCATCACTCTCACAATGGACTGCACTACCAATGACGATGTGAATGGTCTCTAAGGCATCACTCTCACAATAGACTTAATTACCAATGACGATGTGAATGGTCTCTAAGGCATCAGACTCCCAATGGACTTCATTACCAATGACGATGTGAATGGTCTCTAAGGCATCACTCTCACAATGGACTGCACTACCAATGACGATCTAAATAGTCCCAAAGGCATCACTCTCACAAGGGACTTCATTACCAATGACGATGTGAGAGGTCTCTAATGCATCACTCTAACAATGGACTACACTACCAAAGACGATGTGAATGGTCTCTAAGGCATCACTCTCACAAGGGACTGCACTACCAATGACGGTGTGAATAGTCCCTAAGGTATCACTCTCACAATGGACTGCACTACCAATGACGATGTGAATAGTCCCTAAGGCATCATTCTCACAATGGACTGCACGACCAATCATGATGTGAGGGGTCTCTAAGGCATCACTCTAACAATGGACTACACTACCAAAGACGATGTGAATGATCTCTAAGGCATCACTCTCACAAGGGACTGCACTACCAATGACGGTGTGAAGAGTCCCTAAGGCATCATTCTCACAATGGACTGCACTACCAATGGCGATGTGAATAGTCCCTAATACACCATTCTCACAATGGACTTTATTACCAATGACGATGTGAATTGTCCCTATGGCATCACTCTCATAATGGACTGCATTACCAATGACGATGTTAATAGTCCCTAAGGCACCACTCTCAAAATGGATTGCATTACCAATAACGATGTGAATATTCCCTAAGGCATCACTCTCACAATGGACTTCATTACCAATGACGAAGTGAATAATCACTAAGGCATCACTCTCATAATGTACTGCATTACCAATGACGATGTGAATAATCCTTAAGGCATACCTTTAACAATGGACTGCACTACCAATGACGATATGAATGATATCCAAGGCATCACTCTCACAATGGACTGCACTACCAATGAATAGTCCCTAAGGCATCACTCTCACAACGGACTTCATTACCAATGATGATGTGAATGGTCTCTAAGGCATCACTCTCACAATGGACTGCACTAACAATGACGATGTGAATATTCCAAAAGGTATCATTCTCACAATGGACTGCACTACCAATGATGATGTGAATAGTCCCTAAGTTATCACTCTCACAATGGACTTCATTACCAATGACGATGTGAATGGTCTCTAAGGCATCACTCTCACAATGGACTGCATTACCAAAGATGATGTGAATGGTCTCTTAATGCATTACTCTCACAATGGACTGCACTACCAATGACGATGTGAATAGTCCCTTAGGCATCACTCTCACAATAGACTGCACTACCAATGACGATGTGAATGGTCTCTAAGGCATCAATCTCACAATTGACATCACTACCAATGACGGTGTGAATATTCCCTAATTCATCACTCTCACAATGGATTGCAATACTAATGATGATGTGAATAGTCCCTAAGGCATCACTCTCACAACGCACTTCATTACCAATGATGATGTGAATGGTCTCTAAGGCATCACTCTCACAATGGACTGCACTACCAATGACGATGTGAATATTCCCCAAGGCATTATTCTCACAATGGACTGCACTACCAATGATGATGTGAATAGTCCATAAGGCATCACTCTCACAATGGACTTCATTACCAATGACGATGGGGATGGTCTCTAAGGCATCACACTCACTATAGACTGAGATACCAGCGATGATGTAAGTATTCCCTAAGCCTTCACTCTCACAATGGACTGCACTACAAATGACGATGTGAATAGTCCCTAAGGCATCACTCTCACAATGAACTTCATTACCAATGACGATGTGAATAGTCCCTAAGGCATCACTCTCACAATGGACCTCATTACCAATTACAATATGAATGATCTTAAAGGTATCACTCTCACAATGGACTTCATTACCAATGACCATGTGAATTGTCTCCAAGGCATCACTCTCAAAATTGACTGCACTACCCATGACGATGTGAATCGTCTCTAAAGCATCACTCTCACAATAGACTTCATTACCAATGACGATGTGAATAGTCCCTAAGGCATCACTCTCACAATGAACTTCATTACCAATGACGATGTGAATAGTCCCTAAGGCATCACTCTCACAATGAACTTCATTACCAATGACGATGTGAATAGTCCCTAAGGCATCACTCTCACAATGAACTTCATTACCAATGACGATGTGAATAGTCCCTAAGGCATCACTCTCACAATGAACTTCATTACCAATGACGATGTGAATAGTCCCTAAGGCATCACTCTCACAATGAACTTCATTACCAATGACGATGTGAATAGTCCCTAAGGCATCACTCTCACAATGAACTTCATTACCAATGACGATGTGAATAGTCCCTAAGGCATCACTCTCACAATGAACTTCATTACCAATGACGATGTGAATAGTCCCTAAGGCATCACTCTCACAATGAACTTCATTACCAATGACGATGTGAATAGTCCCTAAGGCATCACTCTCACAATGAACTTCATTACCAATGACGATGTGAATAGTCCCTAAGGCATCACTCTCACAATGAACTTCATTACCAATGACGATGTGAATAGTCCCTAAGGCATCACTCTCACAATGGACCTCATTACCAATTACAATATGAATGATCTTAAAGGTATCACTCTCACAATGGACTTCATTACCAATGACCATGTGAATTGTCTCCAAGGCATCACTCTCAAAATTGACTGCACTACCCATGACGATGTGAATCGTCTCTAAAGCATCACTCTCACAATAGACTTCATTACCAATGACGATGTGAATAGTCCCTAAGGCATCACTCTCACAATGGACTTCATTACCAATGAGGATGTGAATGGTATCTAAGGCATCACTCTCACAATGGACTCCACCACCAATGACGATGTGAATGGTCTCTAAGGCATCAATCTCACAATTGACATCACTACCAATGACGGTGTGAATATTCCCTAAGGCATCACTCTCACAATGGATTGCAATACTAATGATGATGTGAATAGTCCTTAAGGCATCACTCTCACAACACACTTCATACCAATGATGATGTGAATGGTCTCTAAGGAATCACTCTCACAATGGACTGCACTACCAATGACGATGTGAATATTCCCCAAGGCATCATTCTCACAATGGACTGCACTAACAATGATGATGTGAATAGTCCCTAAGGCATCACTTTCACATTGGACTTCATTACCAATGACGATGGGGATGGTCTCTAAGGCATCACACTCACTATAGACTGAGATACCAGCGATGATGTAAGTATTCCCTAAGCCTTCACTCTCACAATGGACTGCACTACCAATGATGATGTGAATGGTCTCTAAGGCTACACTCTCACAATGGACTTAATTACTAAAGACGATGGGAATGGTCTCTAAGGCATCACACTCACAATGGACTGAGATACCAACGATGATGTAAATATTCCCTAAGCCATCACTATCACAATGGACTGCACTACCAATGACGATGTGAATAATCCCTAAGGCATCACTCTCATAATGGACTTCATTACCAATGACGATGTGCATTGTCTCCAAGGCATCACTCTCACAATGGACTTCATTACCAATGACGATGTGAATAGTCCCTAAGGCATCACTCTCACAATGGACCTCATTACCAATTACAATATGAATGATCTTAAAGGCATCACTCTCACAATGGACTTCATTACCAATGACTATGTGAATTGTCTCCAAGGCATCACTCTCAAAATTGACTTCATTACCAATGACGATGTGAATGGTCTCCAAGGCATCACTCTCACAATTGACTGCACTACCAATGACGATGTGAATGGTCTCTAAAGCATCACTCTCACAATGGACTTCATTACCAATGACGATGTGAATAGTCCCTAAGGCATCACTCTCACAATGGACTTCATTACCAATGAGGATGTGAATAGTCCCTAAGGCATCACTCTCACAATTGACAGCATTACTAATGAGGATGTGAATGGTATCTAAGGCATCACTCTCACAATTGACTTCATTACCAATGACGATGGGGATGGTCTCTAAGGCATCACTCTCACAATGGACTGCACTACCAATGACGATGTGAATGGTATCTAAGGCATCACTCTCAAAATTGACTTCATTACCAATGACGATGTGAATAGTCTCTAAGGCATCACTCTCACAATGGACTGCATTACCAATGACGATGGGGATGGTCTCTAAGGCATCACTCTCACAATGGACTGCACTACCAATGACGATGTGAATGGTATCTAATGCATCACTCTCAAAATTGACTTCATTACCAATGACGATGTGAATGGTATCTAAGGCATCACTCTCACAATGGACTGCACTACCAATGACGATGTGAATGGTCTCTAAGGCATCACTCTCACAATGGACTTCACTACCAATGACGATGTGAATGGTCTCTAAGTCATCACTCTAATAATGGACTGAGATACCGACTATGATGATTATGAGATCAATGTCTGAATACCATTCGGTGGTTTTTATGGTTTTTACTCTCCTTCAGGCAAATGCTAGCACATTTCTTCAAGGATGCAATTTTCTTCATCCTTATCACATAAACTTAAACAATACATAAATGTACAACCAGAATCGACAGTACAATGGGGCAGTGGGTAATAAAACTTGAAATAAATTAGTAATTATTTGTATATCAATGCAGAACAATGTAATTTCTAAGTGCTCTTTCATTTGGCTGCTTTCCAAACGAACCCCACGGTAGCCCCTGACTAATTGTTCCGTCTAAATCACCAACCTGGTTACCAAACAACCCGTCAAGTGTTAACGTCAGATAACTTTTTACACTCAATTTACTCTTCACTTTTACCATTACATTTTTCATTTTTTAAATTTTCAATTTTTGTATATAAATAAATCCAGTTATTTAAATGAAAATCTCGGCATTGAAATATCCCAAGTTTAAAGTACGAACTTTAATCTAATTGGTTCAAAGGACAATAGCACCAGAACATTATCTAATAAAACAATAACAGCAATTATTACAGTTCTCTTTCCACAACCACATATCGATTACAGAACCTGGTGTTTGAATCTTTTTCTAACACCAGAACTATCTAGACCCGGACGGGTAGTAATACATGGTGCTAAAAGTAACTAATATCGGGTCTGTAATAGTCAAATGGTCAATACTTTACTAAAGACTCAAAGCCATAACGATTACATTCCCTTCCTTGAGATTCAATGATCTGACGCTTTTACAGATATATTTTCATTTCTAATTATTGCTAGTATTTGTTTGAAATTTTTAGCTTAAATATTTGCTGACAAATCTTACCTCCTTAACCCCACTCATCTCCTGAATGTGTATAGGTACATGAGGGGGCTAGTTTCAAACCCATCAATCCCCATTTATTTTCGATTTTTAGCTATTGGTTGCATTCAAATCTGTTTTTTGATTTGTATGAGAATACAATATTGTGTTATTTCAAACACTTAAATATCCTATTGATTTTTAACATTAAAATAGGCTATCAAAATCAAACAGCAATCTCCACTGGTTTGTTATTTCAAAATTCAATGTCAACAATCTCCAAACCAACCAATCACAGAAGAGTATGATTGGCTACCCATCATGCTACGTGTTTTGTTTACTTCATTGTTGGAACCACAAACAGAGGCTGTATCCGAATAGTCAAGTACACTTGACTTGATGTAGACTTGATGCAGACTTGATGACTTTACACTTTACACACACTTGAGATCGAAGACTGCAACAGACTATTTGAATGGCAAAATATCCTTTTCACACCCTTGAGTCAGCAGTGCTGCTTCCTACCAATGATCTTAGAAACTATTTTAAACACCATCTATCAGCCTGAATTAGCGTAGGCCACACAGATTTGTGGTCACTTATTTTCACTGCGCATGACAAATTTTCCAAATTATCCAACATAACACAACACAATACAACTCTACAACAATACTAAACAACCAGTAGGCCTATATTTAATGTACGTTATCAAAGAGCTCTATCTCTAGCAGACGAAAAATTAAACAATTGCCGATCAAATACTGCTGTGCTGTTCTTTTATTTGCGTGGTTATTAAACTTTGTATTGTGTATATTATGCATAAAAATGTATACAAGTCTAGCTTTAAGTGAAACATTCTCACCAGTGATACCCACAAAAGCTCGGAAACGAATACAACAATCTGAAAAATGGAAAAGATATGTCACAAAAAAACTTAAGTGAGCAACATTTAGCTTGGTTACACAGTTAGCTAGAATATAGTATTATAATATTTAAATTTCTTAATATTGATGGATAATATTAATATTCACTTACCACAGACATTTAGTTTTATGTCTGTTTGGATATTAAATTGTACTTTGTATTTTGCAGATATTCTGCCAAGACATTACCACAATACCCTACCTCTCAACACAATACAGAGGCACTACAATGTTCTAAGCTAAAAATGGTTGATATTATGCATTTCCACAAACAATTTTACTCCAATATTAACAAAATTGATCAAGATAACTTTTTATTAATAAATATAGATTAGGCTCAGAAGACCAAAAAATTAAAAACATCATAAGAAAACCCACCAAACTAAATATTTTGATCGATGTATGATGGAAGATTGCTTCCAGTTTGCCAAAAATCCTTTTTGAATATATTACATATAACTAGATCAAGGGTTGAATATGTTGTAAAGACTTTGTTGTATCTGGTGTAAGTCTCGCTAAAAAAAAGAGATAGCTATAGAAAGAGTAGACAATTCAATGAAGTAGGGAACTTGTAATAATGTTAATATCCTTACTTCATGTGGAATCACACTACTGTATGGGGGCCAGTGTAAGAAAGTATTTATCATCCACACTTAGCATTACCAAACTTTAGAAAATGCATAACGAGCAAGCAATAGGTGATGTAAGAGTAAAAAAGTCATTTTTAGAAACATTTTTGTTTACAAATTTAGCCTCGGATTTGGTGTCCCTTGAACTGATATGTGTTCCACGTTCATTCATTTAACTGAGTAGCTGAAAAAGGAGAAAGATATTGAAAAGAAAAATTACCTAATAGCTGAAAAACGCATACACAAGCTCCGAGCCAAAGCATTTTTTGAAGCTCTGCAATGTAATGACCCTTATTTACTGATAATGTCTTATGATTTACATAAAAAATGTGTGCTACCCAGTGTGCCTGATCAACATGCTTATTATAGTAGGCATTTGTACCTGCACAATTTTGAAGTTGTCCAAGGTAGTTCACACAGCAAGTTAAATCCAAACAACTGCTTCAACAACACATGGACGTAAGATCAGTACCCTAAGAGATCAAATCAGATAGCTTCAGCATGGTACCACAGTTTGAAATATAAAAATTTGTCAGAGATCAGCAAAATAAGATTAATATCTGATGAATGTTCAGGGGAAAACAAAAATAAAATAGGTTTGTCAATGTGCATGAAATGATTGCAAGAATCCCCGAAAACATTAAAGTAATGGAACTTTATATCCTATCAGAGGACAATCGTTCATACCTCCCCAGACAGAGATTTAGGGAACCTTGAAAAAGAAATTCAAGCGGCATGAGGTGATGGTCATTTCTGAGGAATATTATGATATTATAACAAATTATACAACATTGTTAAAAGCTGGAGAGAACTTTACTAGATACATTTGGCACAAATAAACAAAAGAGAAATTAAAATATACATCAAATTGGCATTTTAAAACTTCACACTCAAAAAGAATGATTCTCAAACATGCAAAAAAATAATAAAGATATTGTTGTTCGGGGAGATAGGACTGATGCTGGATGCTGGGGAAGCTTAGCAAAAAAACAATCTGTTCATCTGCTGACATAAGCCCTGAAGGTATTCCTCCAGGTAGCAAAGACGGAAATATTTCAAAGCTTAAAGGCGTTGAAAATTTTCTAAATATTTACTATGGAAATGACTGGTAAGAAAACGAGTTTTTGGTTTATTACAATGAAGTATTAAATAGAAGAGAAGAACAACAGACAGTGATGTTGAAGAAGAGCTGTGTGAACCAGTAGAAGAAGAAAAAATAATGAAAGTTTAAAATGAAAAAGGCTATCGATTTATTGAACTTTGTTATAAATATTAATAACAGGACTATTACAATTGATGTAGCCTACATTAAATAATAATCATATATTTTAATTTTAATCATGAATTTTTTTACTACCAAGGGATCAAATTTTATTTTGAAAGCAGGTTAACTTATCAAGGATAAATAAATTGAATCAAAGTGAGTAATCTCCATGCTATGTTATATCAAACCTAGCTATCTCCTTATTGTTACTTCAAACTTATCAATCTACACATTTCAAACATTAATTTCTCAATGGTAGAACCTTAGACAGTTAATATAGGGATTGCTATTAGTATTTGGAAGTAGGTATGCATAAATGTATAAAGTCTGTTCAAATAATATCACAGCATGGGGTATTGCCAAACCAGTTTTCTGCCTCTCTTGAAAAATTTTGAATAATGGAGAATGCTGAGTTTGAAACTAGCCCCCTCATATGTAAAAGTTGTAGTTGCCACCGCCTTCACCTACTTTGTTGGTCTCAAGCTGTTACTATAAAAAACCTGCTTATTATTGTTTTTATCTCCTTAGAGTTGAATTATTGATCTGTTTCACAGTGTGGAGGGCAATGACCTGGTGGTGCATTTCAATGTGCATTTTGATCCTCGCTGGCTGCGGGTCCAAACATCAGATCTGTTCACAGTCCTCTCCAATGAAATCATCTTAGAAGAGCCTATGTACTTGGCTAATCTTACCATCGACCCAAACAGTATCGATGTCAAAGGTTTGAGTCCACAGCTATCAATGCACTTTGTGTTTGCATTTCTTTACATTATAGGAAATCTCAATACTCTTTCAAAATTAACTATATAGTAAAACTCAAACTGAGTGCATCTGCTTGAAATATTCAAAAACTTGATTACAATAGTTTAACAAATAAATAGGTATATTTGCATAAGAGAAGAACCTAAAAGTGAACTTGGAATAACAGGTTTTGTATCAGGCAGATTGAGAGTGCTCATCTCCAAACCAATATTTGTTAAGATTGTTGAGTGTTTATTTCAAGTGTTGTCATGTTTGTTGTCAGAAAGCAGTGCGGCTCTCACCACACAACAGCCCTTGTCCTCCATTACTGCTGTTACTTTATCTCCTCCCACAACAGTACAACCCGTCCCAAGACGTTGTGGTCCTGTTCAACTGGAGTATTGCAATAAACTACTGTATAACAGCACATCTTATCCCAACAAGTTAGGTCACAATAACCTACAGGAGGTGCTGGATAATGTCATAGCCTTTAGGTGAGTCCTAAATATGACCCTATCATTAATGTGTCCCTTTGTTGCCACTGCCAACCATTAACTTACTGGTAATCGTGTAGTAAGTTTTATAATGGCGTAGGGATGCTACATCTTGAGACTATCTTTACGAAAATCATTATTTTCTCTCTACTAATTTTTTTTTAGATTGATTTAACAGTATCTGATTGTATTTTGACACCAAGGTTAGCAGTGCTGAACCACAAACTAGTACACCATTAAATAATGTATCATTTATATTATATTAAGCACATAGCTAAAGGCGGAGGGAATTGGCCAACCACAATCTGAAATATCAACTAGTACTACATTAAAACAAAATGGTCTTTTAAATTATATTAGATGAAAAATAAAGATATTCCACCATTGTTTGAAAATGATATTCTTAATGAATGTATGTAAATGTATGCTTCATGCATCATAAGTTGTTGTTTGAATCATACTTGTCAGAGGTTGTGCGAGTCGATTGCAGAAGGCATGTGATCTCATGAACATATCTATTTAGGAACTACAAAACAACCTTTTGTCATTTTGAAATCTTCTTTACTTCTCGTCCTACTCATATATTTACATCAATGAGGAAGGTGGACAGTAGAGAAAATACATCAGCATTTGCATGAATATAGAGTGGGAAAACACCTTATTACTATTGTATTGTGTTAACAAATAATAAGTAATAATAGCTAAGATAACATAAGTAGTGCTATCAGTAAACTTTTATTAAACTGCCATTTAAGCCTCAGCCCATGATACACACGGGTCATATGATATTGCATCATACATAAACTCCTAGTGTCCAATGTTGACACACAGGAGACACCAAATATCTTACACCTTCCCTCAGTTTGTTTTTAATTAAAATAATAATAATTAATAAATAATAATTATTTTAATAATAATAATAATTTAATAATAATAATAATAATAATAATAATAATAATAATAATAATTATTATTATTATTATTATTATTATTATTATTATTATTATTATTATTATTATTATTATTATAAAAAACCACTCATAACACAAAGAAATTAATCCTGTCCCAAAACTTCACTCAAACCTGAGTCTGACATTAAATGCTTTAGAGCTGGAATTCTCCTTCCGCTCCTATACAGGGTGATATTGAGTCCAACTGGCTATTACAGGTGTTGTTGCTAACAGTTTCAGAAACATCTGGGACTCCTGCTGGCTTTTCATGTGAAAAACCAACAAAATCATAATCAACATTGTCCCCCTTTTAAAACCCGGTACTATCAGTTACCCCTCAATACACTAAAGGTTCTTTTCGTTTGATATTTACGCCTAATAAATTTTCTATTTCTCCTTATTCCTCCTCCACCTGTACTTGCACAGTAAGACCTAAACGGAAGACATTTTTCAATTAATCCTTCATTCCAACTATCCCAAGAGTCCTCAATTCTATTTTGATAAAAGACGGGATCTCCAGCTTGTAATGGTTTCAAAGGTACATATGCCCTGTTATAATAATGTTCCTGTTTTAAAACCCTTGTATTCCTATTTGCTTTTAATGTTTCATAGTCCACAGAAATGGGAAGTAACATAGTGTGTGCATGGTATCCGAGACTTCAACATTCTTGACATCATTTGTTGTGCTGGAGGCTATCCTAAATTCTTTATAGGAGAGTTTCTGTATTATAACAGGGCATGGTACACATCCTGATTATTAAGTTTGCACTTTCTTAAGATATGTTTGGCTGTAATAACACCTTTTTCAGCCAATCCAGTAGATTGGCTAAACCTAGAACTTGAAAAAACCACCCTTAAGTACCACTTTTTTGCAAACTCTAAATAGCCACAGCTATTGAATGGATTGATATCATTGATCAAGATATCAGGAACACCCAGTTTGGCAAATATAGAATTGGGTCTTGACGTGACTCCATATTTTTACTCTTTATAGTGTGTAGTTCTAACCACTCATGTTTAACCAAAACAAGCCATGCCTAGCCTGTTGTTTTATTTTTACAATTCCAAAGTGACATTATGCAATAAACCAAGCATCATGTGCACCATAGTCTTGGCAACTACAACTCTATTCTCAAAAAATAACAAGCCTTCAGATTCTCCTAAATAATACTTAATGTTTAAATACCGGACAAGGCTTACAGGCACTTCATTGCTCTCAGGCCAGCCGGAATTAAGTAGCCTTCCAGATAGCCAAATAGATCTTAAAATTTGAAATTTCTAACTGGGAGATTAAATATTGTGGGGGGTAGAGGGGGGTCCACTAGTACATTCAACTACTACTTATATTATTTAACACTCGTCCAAATTTATGAATTGCATGAAAAATGTATTTTACCACTCTTGCTGTATTGAAAAGATGAGTGATTTGAATGGGGGGCGTCCCATTGCTAACTCATAATAACAAACCCATATAGCTATTTTCATCCCTATATTTAAAGTTTGAGGTTTGAGTGTATTACTGAAATATATCACTACATTCTTCATGGTAGCTGGTGTGTAGTTCTACATTTAACATTGAAAGTGTAATTCCCTTAATCTAAACTTAAACTACAAAATATTTTTTTTATTTAAAAAATCAGAAGCAGTGATCTCTGATGTGTAAAAATTTTACAATGTTTTTATTTAGGCAAGATAATTATTTTGGTTGAAATATTAACTAAATCACTTGGATGAAATTGAATATTTTAATTGGGAATTATTAATGATGCTACTATCTAAGGTAGGAGCTGTTAGTATTTCTTTTAAATTCACATTTATAGCTATTTTTAATATAAAGAAAAAATTTCAGCATAGGCCTATATCACAATCAAAATTATTTTTAATATATTATTGATTATATTACTATATTAAGTTATCTTTACCAGCTATAAAGTATTTTGAACTAAGCAATTTTTAATAAAATATTATTTGCTTCAGTGGCCGCATGGTCTAAAGACTCTGAGGCATCACTTTCTTGTTGGACTAAAGCTCCAATTACTAGGAGATCAGGGTTTAAATCCTGGTTGGGTGTACCTAGGAATGTTTTTCCAAAATTGTTTTCTTTTCTCACTCCACGCAAATGTAAATACTTACTTGCTTTATGGAATTAGGATCTTGAAAGTTCACTACCTCACTTACAAAAGAACAACACCTATCTCTATCTTAAACTAGTTCTATCCAGTTCATCTCTTTACACCTTATCCGTATCTTGAGCTAGTTCTATCCAGTCCACCTAATTACACCCTATTCTTATCCTGAGCAAGTTATATCCAGTCCACCTAATTACACCCTATCCTTATCTTTAACTAGTTTTATCCAGTCCACCTAATTACACCCTATCCTTATCTTGAACTAGTTTTATCCAGTCCACCTAATTACACCCTATCCTTATCTTGAGCTAGTACTATCCACTCCACCTAATTACACCCTATCCTTATCTTGAGCTAGTACTATCCACTCCACCTAATTACACCCTATCCTTATCTTGAACTAGTTTTATCCAGTCCACCTAATTACACCCTATCTCTTTCAGTTCCATTCCAATTTTATCCTTCCATCTGCGCCCAGGCCTTCCCAATGGTCTATTCCCATTGGGTTTGCCAGCCATTTTCCTTAACAAGGTTATAGAATCTCCCATTCATGCTGCATGTCCTTTCCACTATAAGCTATGAGACTTAATTATCCTAACAATGTCTTGTGATAAGTACAGGGTATGCAACTCATCATTATATAAGGTCATTAACTCCCCAGTAGCCTCATACTTTTTCGAACAAATATCATACTAAGCACCTTGTTTTTGAAAACCCTAAATTTGTTTTCTTCATGTAAAGTAAGAGACCACATTTCACACCCATAGAGAGCAACCGGTAAAATTATTGTTTAGTATATTCTGAGTTGTACATTTTTGGGAAGCTGGCGAGATGTCATTAACTTACTGGCTGAGTAATAGCATTCATTTACCGACCGTATTATTTTCCTAATCTCCGATTTAATATCGTTATTCCTACTTAAAACTATTCCTTAATATTTAAACTCATTAACCCTGTCAAATTATGTTCAAAGTAATCTCTAAATTACTGTCCCTAATTTGTTTTCTCTGTATATTTCCTTACTAGCCTTTAATGAAATGTCTGCATTCCTTCCAACAGCTTCTTTACTATTACCATACAAATCTATATCTATATTATATGTGTATTCTAATAGCTGCATTCACCCTTTTAGTTGCAAAAGTGGCCAGTTCATTCAAACAAATGAATACAAAATAAATAAAATTAATTACAAACTATAGTTTGCACAATATAAATAAAACAATATGTTAATCAACACACTTTCAAAGAAATTTCTTTCTCGCATTCTTAACGGCAAACATACTAATAAGTTAATCAAACGAAATGTTGTTCATCAGGTCATGTTCTGAAGAAATCACCATCAACGAGTTCAATCTACCTTGTGTCATTGTAGCTTGAAATCGGTTCTTTGCAAAAGACAGTTTGGAAAATGACCTTTTGACTTCAAAGTTTGAAATTGGTAGTGTCTAATACAAGCGCATAGCAATTGCTGCATTTGGGAAGACATCGATTAAATCACTTTTATATAACTGTTGCAAAATCTCCTGTGCATCGTAAAAAGAAGCACCATCTTCAAGCTGAAGTACTTTGAGAAAAGAAGAGAACTGTAATACTTCAATCTTCAAAACTGGCTGCAGATCCTTACAGTGTAGTTTGACCAACTCATTAGCGCTCGATTTGAGCTCCTCGTCATTACTTGTTGTAGTTAATTTACAAATAAACCCAAATGCTGTGGCAACTTCTCTGTAGGAAGCAGCTCTCTTCTCAAATTCCATGTTGAGCTTATCAATGAACGCAGAAAATGCTGAAATTCTGAAACTCTCACGGGATGTTACAATAGTGGAAAGTTCATCTTTTCCATCAGGATACTTTTTGGAACGTCAGGTATCTATGTAAGTTGGTAACACATGCTTATTTAGTTCTTTTGCTCTAATTTCCATTTCATCAAAGTCACTTCTTTGGTTGGAAACATATATTTTCAAGGAATTCAGCAATTGAAGACTAGTTCCTACATCGAGTCCAGGTTTTTGTAGATGCTTACTTACCCCCCCAAATCTTTTCATAATGTCATTCCACAATACAATCATAAATGCAAATTCCATGTAATGTATTTTCTTCATCAAAGAGGTTGCTTTTATACTTGTGAACTGTGTTTGATTTTTATCATTAGAAATTTCACAGAAAGCATTATAAATTTCATCATAATGACTGTTCAACGTTCTTAATGCATCTTCCCTGCATGACCACCTAGTTTCTTAGCTAGAAATGCAAAGATGTTACAGAATGCGCCAGCGTTGCAATGTTAGTTTTATGTATACTGGGTGCAGTAGAACAATGGTGGTGTTTTTTACTCAAATTACATAAATATAAAGTTTTCCGGAATCTGAAATGGAATCTTACGCTAAGCGAAGACTTATTGCTTGTAGGTAGTGCTTTTATTATTTGTAAGTTACACCATTATTTGATGTGAAATTTAGAATTGTCGCTAATTGAATTTAATACTTTTTGGGGGAAATGTGGTCCCTTGGAATGTGAGGCCAGGGGTAATTGCCCCCTTTACATCTCCCTAGACATGGCCCTGGTACTGTTTAATGTTATGACTATATTAAAAGTAATGGGGAAATAGGGAAATGTCATTTCCTTGTTTCAACCCATTATATATTTCAAAAGTGTCTGATAAGTGACATCCGGCCCATACTCTGGCATGCATATCAACCGAACTTACCTCAATTAGCTGACAAGTTTTTTTGGGTACCCCAAACTTAACTAAAAATCCATATAATAGTTATTTTAACTGAATCATAGGCCTTTTTTAAAAATCTATATATAATTGGGGTTAATTGATATATGTAATTCTATTTCTCCTATTTTAATTTTAAATAAACTTATTTGTTAAACTTGTATATTTTTGTGATGCATTTGCCTTCCCTATCCCTCATCATGTATAACTTATTGAAATATTTAACAGCAATCATTTCATTTTCTACATGATAGGAAGAGCAACAATGATTCACGGTCTTGCCTGATGCCCCATTTTACCGCATGTAAATCACTGCCATTATGGATGACTACCGTCTCCCCTTAATGGATCTGCAATCCCTTATTACATGATATTGCTTTTTACACTTGAAACAAGGTTTCCCTTTATATATGATGAAAATTCTTCTACGACTGCTTTCCTTCCTCACTTGAGATCGATGATCGGCTTCCACAACGTATATCAGCTTTTCTACTGCCTTTCTGAACGTCCTAGGTTTTGCCAACCTTGTAAATTAAAGTTTATTTAACTATTTTTCCTAAAAAGTCAATTTAAAAAGGAATCTAGGGCTCTATGGTCAGCCTTGAATTTAATTACTTTTTTCTGGACTGGATCATCCCCTAATTCATAAGTATTGACGTTAATTCTCTTAATCCTGTCCGCAAAATATTCTACACTTTCTCCCTTAAAATGCCTAATTTTTGTCAGCTGTTCCCTAAAAATCAGCTTGTCTGCTTCTTTCTGAACCTATTCACTAAGGATTTCTTTGTTCCCTCGGAACTGAGGTTTCTAAACAACTTGGAATTGAAATTGCAAAATCTAACACCTCTCCTCCCAACCGTAGTTTAGTTACAGCCCTTAGTTATACCATCCGGTACGTTTATACACTATAGTTCGGGCCATCCACATATTATTGATGCTTGAACTATTTTCTTGAAAAACTTTAAGATGTTGTCTTCTGTTGCTCTCCATTGGAACACTGGAATAGTTTGCAACAATGTAAAATTCCTAATCGTCAGTGTCGGTTCATTATCACTCTTATTCTTCTGAGCCATTTTTAATCTAACATTCTCTGCCTTAACTTTATCCAGCTTCCCTGCTAGTTGGTTAATAGCAGTTTGTAGGTCAACCTTCAACCAACCCCATAACTTCAACCAAAGCCATGGTAATTGTGTCTAAGAATTTCTACCTTTGCTCTCCACTGCTCCTCTCTGAAACTGGTGATGCACTGCTGATGGTTTGGACCTCTTCTTCTGAGTACTGGTACAGCGTTCTCGTTTCTCCACAAGTACCAATGATTACGCGACGCAATTGTTTTCCAAAGTTTTTCAATCCCGAATTGACTCTCACAATAGTAGTATTTAACTGTCAAAAACTTAAAATGCCCTTAAAATCAGACCTCTAGATCTGACTTCGGACACCATTTGTCACCTACCCCATCTTCCTTCTGTCAGGAAGGGCTGCAGCCGTGGATGATAAAAGTGACTAGGTTCTGTGGGTTCGTTACTGACGTTTGACTTTGGTCTAACGGTTTTTATTGTATTTCTATGCAGTAATACAAACTGTGATGTTGATAAGAAATATAAGAGTGTATGGAAAAAATTAATATATTTACTTAGAAATTCGTGACAGAACGAAGTATGCAAGGTGATCCTGTACGGTTATGAGCCCCGGTACCCTGGGCTCGATGGTTAAACACCGTGCAACACATTCACAATTCAGAACACAATAAATGGTAAACAAATGCCAATGCCAATTACACTTTATAATTAGTCTCATTGTGAGGATTAGTTGGTAAAGTTAGTTATTACACATTTATACAGTTGCCATAAGCACTTTTCAAGCTGTAGGCTCCGCACACTGTGATTCGAGAGTTTAGTACGTCAAATCCATTGTTTACAATCTTTACAGGTTTTCCTACATAATTGAACTCAGGGAAATTATTGCATATTGTTTTTCCAACAGTCAGTGAAAACAGTTCTGCTTTCCTTACTTTCTGCCTCTTCATCCCAGCTACAAGAATATGCTTCATAGATAATTTATGCGCATATTTGAGGTCTTCTCCATTACGTTGAATTAAATTAATTTTATAAATGCTTCTCTTATAACATATTTTCCACATTCCAGTTTATATCTACCCCCTTACCAAGCACGTGATTCCGTAATAGCTTCAGAGCATGTGGGGTATCACAAAAAAACACATACATTTTGATCTTCTCTTGATGGATTTTTCATTGATGGCTTACCGCATGAGATACTCAAAATAAGTAATCAGTTTTCTTTTTGAAGGTCCCATGTCACAGGCGAATGCTTCCACTTTAATTCCATTGTGTTCAACAACTTGAATGGTTTCAACTAACAGTTCCTTTATGACTGCTGTGTCAAATTTATAATATATAGGTTGCATCCACTTTCTGACCAAACATCTTATTACTTGACTTGGATATTGTAATGATATGGAATTATACATCTAAATAATTTATTATTCACATCTATATTCAAAATTACAATATTATAAATAC
>CABFWB010005914.1:26500-38833 GCA_902151455.1 Timema bartmani | reverse complement strand
ACGTGTATTAATCACAACTTGTGAATGTGAGGAATGCCAGGCCTCCACCGTGGTTCGGATTCCACGTTAAGCTGTAGGTCTTCCACTTCATCTCACAATCACCCTACCATTACACATTAGCGTAAGTGCATACACCCCGAACGGGTAGTAAGACGCGGTGCTAATAATAATAATAATTTATCAGTATGAAATTGTTTTTAGAGCATTTAATAATTTTATAATAATAGAAGGAAAGTTTGAGGGAAAGAGGATATTAGGAAGAAGGGGGATTCAAATATTAGATGACTTGAAGGAAAGAAGAAAGTTCTGGGAGCTGAAAGAGGAGGCAGAGGACAGGGCGCATTGATGGTCTAAGCTCATTGACAAAAGTAATGGGCCTGTCGTAAGACAGAACTAATAATAATAATAATAATAATAATAATAATAATAATACAGTTGAGCCTGGCTAATTTGAAGCTGAAGGAACCACTAGAAAAATTGGAACTATCCAAAAATTTGTATTAGGTAAGTTTTTATTTGGGCAAGAAAAATAACTTCAAACCTCAATTCAGTGAAGTAAAATACAGTAGTGTATACATATAATTGTATTCTTAAATTTTCCATAGCAATATGTACAGTACAGAACACTGTATTTACAGTTTATTTAAAATCTATAAATTTTGTATTGTTCCATGGAGTTAATACTCTGAATTGTAGTAAACTCTTCTAGTTTATTAGCACCTGGAGAATAAAGGGGCTTACATTATGTTGTCTTTCAACAAACCATCTCAATTCTTCGATGTGGTCCATAGCTTATGTAGATGTTGGGATCGGCTTTTCTGGAAGCTCCATTTATTTCCTTTCTTTATCTGAAGATGCACTGCCATTTGTATTGTTCATAGCATCTGCCAAAATTTCTGCATCTCTAAGTTCACCGCAAACTGCTAAGTTCTCGTACAAGCTCACAAAATTATCATAAGGAACACAAAACACAAAACTTTAGTGCCCCTGCACGCAGGAAGCCTAATATCTGCGCAGCAATAGTCGAGTAGTAAACGCGTTTCCTACGCGAGATTTCAAGCTGATTTTCGTCATCTTCAAGGCAATTTTACTTCGAATTAAACAAAATAAGTTAGAACTACATGTGATTTTTTTAAAAAAAAATTAAATAGAAGTTTCAAGGGACCAGGGGAAAAGTTCGAATGAAACATGAATTCGAATTATATACGTTCGAATTATCCAAGTTCGACTATAATAATAAATGATAGCTTGAAATTATGTATACCAGCTGGATTAAAATTTGATTTTAAATTGGGTATAATATAACACAATCCTGGCTTAAATTATTGTTTTGGTTTAAAATGCTGAGATGAGCGTTACATGACCCTGATGACGTCTTCTAGGTCAGCAGCTCCCAACCTTTCCTTAGTTGGCAGACCATTTTAAAACTTTGCCAAGAACTTGCGAACTTTCTTTAAAATAGGCCTACATAACTTACATATTAATTTTAAATAAAACAAGTTAAATTTTACTATTAACAAAAGTTACATACTAACACATTACTGTATTTTATTCAAACGAAATCCATACTAAACACACTTAAGATAAATACAAATTTATATAAATATAAATTCACAAAAAAACTTCGTATGGTAAGAAATTACAAAGAGTTATAAATTAACACCGTGAAGCACTTACTATGACATAATGGACCATAAGTTTGAAACTAATGCTCTATTAGATTATTAGGTTGAACCGGCAAGGTTCTAGAGACATTAAAAAACATTATGCCCAACTCATGTAAGATTATTATCAAAGGGTAAGTGTATGGTTCACTTTTCTAGTGAATTTTGAGGCCTTACCTTATCTGCTTTCGCATCACGTGAAGATTAAAAACCCTTTCACCCCAGCAGGTTTTGAACCGGTAAAGGGTCCTAAAAGGAGTTGTGCAATGCACCACGCCCTGGCGCTCTTGTCCAGATCAGAGGGTCACATCTCTCTTTCATTCAACAATTATTGTCCCCTTTATGACATAGGAAAATAAAAATTGAGAGGACAAAGATAAAGTAGAATGATATAGCCAATAATTTATCATCTATATTCTAGCCTATAGGCTAAATAAAAATATTGTCTAACTTGTTCTTATAAAAAGTAGTTTAAATGATTTAATTTTAATTTGGAGGTTAATTAAGTCCAAATAGTACCTAGAGTCAATTTACTACCTTAACACTCCCTTGGTACTCTTTTGAACCAAATAAACAATTTTATTTGAAGAGCATCATTAAACTATAAGAGAGAATAAGTTTATATTATGTTCAGGAGTATTTTATTTCTCACGAAGTCTTACCACTCGCCCAGGCAATGCGTATTTTAACTACACTAATAGTATGGGTATGAGGATGTTAGAATTTATGGAAAATGTGCCCACCCAAGCCGGAATCGAACCCCGATCTATATTGCGAAAATAGCGCCGTAGAGCATGCAACCACCGTAGCGGTTCTATGCTTGTTAAGCTAATAACAGCTCTAAGAACTCAGGACACTCTTGAAGTTGGATTGCCGATTTAACTTTTATGCTCAGGAACTGCACGCGGGAAAAAAAAATAGTTTCAAATACAGTATTTGATTTAAAAACATCGTTACATCCATGATATATTATGTAGATATAATAAAACTCTAAATTTGTCTGTACGTTCGATTTCGTCTGTTTCCAATAAACTCAAAAAGTCTCATCGGATTGAGATGGGACTATTTCTGTTGAACTCCTTATCTTTAAGAATAAAGAATCAAATAGCTGAATATATTATTTATGCTTTTTAGTAAGGAATTCTCCATCTAGATATCATATTGTGAAAATTGAAAAATGACACCTGGACACGAGAATCGTACTCGGGATCATTGACTTCACGTCAATGCTCTAACCACTGAGCTATCCAGGAATCCTCCCATGCTCAGGGTCATTCTTCACTCATATTTTAAGGCAGAGTCTATGGTGGACGTTCGGAATAGAGAATAGAGAATTAAGAATAAAGGGTAAGCTATATACCATCACGCTATCTCATTAGCGAGCGTAGCTATGTTTAAAAGACCAATTTTTAGTGTGGTTATATTAAAGTTTTAAATTTGTAACTAAATAGATCTATTAACTTTTAATCTAATTCTTTGTAAATCTCCTTAGAAATAAGAGGTTTTGAAATATCAACAAACCATGAATGTAGATTTTTTTTCTGTCTTACTTCCTCGTCAAATCAACTGCAATCCAAAGCGTAACTACAGAATACATTTTAATCTTAAATCCCAAGGGAAACTATATTTGGTGGTGGTTGTTTTAATTCACATTAATTGGCAAATCGCGACTCTTAATAACAAATAAAACTTACAACCAGTTAACGTTCAACATCTCTATGTGATTTGATCTTACATTTAATTGGATTATTTGGATACATATTAAGACAAATCGACTAGTTCTTAAAAGGCAGAAAATGTTAAATAAAATGGCACAGAAAAAGCAACAGTACATAGCCGACTATTTAAATATTAAGAAATAGATTTCAATAAATGTATTCTGTTTGTGATATTTTATTTTGTTTCTCCCTACCCCTCTCACTTGCGGTTAAGTGGTAACACATTTCGGTTTTAGTGAACTTTTGACAAATATCTGGGTCCATGATGATTCACTACAAGCAGATTTGACTGTATATTGAGACATTGAAGCCTTAAACTCAGTGACCTATGGTGTGTGTAGTTTCCAACCCAAGAAAAAGAGAAAGATGGCACTTTTCAAGTCTACTTTTAACCAAGCAACTTTAAACTCTAAATAAGTAGTTAGGAAAATCTTTATTTTACTTCCAAAGCGAGCCTAACAATTAATTATACATTGTCACTACTTATTCGGATAGCTAAAGAACCAAGAAACATAGAAAGAGAAACCTTGGTACTAACCAATTTCTGTGGGAAATCTTAGTTTTTGTTACTACACATATTGTGAACCTGAAATATTAAACTGCGTGATTGCTGGTGCGGAAGGGTGCCAAACGAATGACCATGAATATATCAAACGTTATATACTAATATTATATAGGGAAATTAGCCTTTGTAAACCTTTTATTTCTTAACTTTTATATTACTTATTATATAAAATTGAAATGTCTCTCTGTTTGTTTTTTGCTCAATCACGCTCAAACTACTGTACCAATTGTTTTGCTGAAATTTTGCATGGATATAACCTGGACGTCCGGTTAACACAAAGGTTAATTAAAAATTACGTCCTCTTATTTTGTTTCAAGATAGCGTCTGAAAAACACTTCTTTTTGGCCTTTTCCTCAGCTTATGCTTATTGGTTTTCATTAGATCTAATTTTAATTTAAAAATTCCTAGATATAATTATATAAGACATTACGGTCATCTTGAAAAAAAATGATGGTTATAGAACACTACTTTTTATCCTGTCCAGAACTCTAACTCATAAACTATGGGAAGCCTGAATGAGAACCAATAATCAATAATCATATAAATATTATAGGATGTGTATTTGTTTGTATGTATGTGTGTCTGTGATTTTGTGGGTATGTGTATAGGCACTCTAACTACAAAATCAAGACATCTAGAAAGGTTAAATCACATATATAAAAATGAAATGTTTTATGTTTGTTGCTCAAACACGCCCAAACCACTGTATATTCTTAGGATATATAGAAAATTTTAAAAATATGCCAGCAATGTAGTGGTATTACTCCAAATACCTCAATAATTCCTAAATATTTGAAATTAATAATTGGAGTTAGGTGAAATGGGTATATAGAAATTTCCAAAACTTATGTAAAAAACTTCTCACTTAACCTGCTTCATTGGCCGCATGGTCTAAGACGTTCCTCTCGCAACAGACTTGACTGCCGATGACAGGGAGATCGGGGTTCGAATCCCAGTCATGTGTACTGAGGAGGTTTTTTCCTAAATGGCTTTCCACTCTACCTCCACGCAAATGCGGGTACACATAATCTAAATTCAACCTTCCTCATTCCTAGCTCATTAGCATAATTAGTAGGACTACATATGCGGATAACCTAAACAGGTAGTAAGGTGCGGTGCTAAAAAAGATCTCTCACTGTAGTAGAAGATTAAAATTTGTCAGGCAAGTATAAGAGCCACCCCAAACAACCTGAAAAAACATAAATAATAATAATGACCGGAAATGGAGGTGGGTAGGGGTAGGAGGTCCGTCCCAAAAATTTCCTAGACTAATTAAACGTTTCCCGTATGGTAGAAAATTGAAATATTTAAATAGATGTTTGTAGAGGGACAACCTTAAACAACCATAGGAGTCGGAACATTTATGCTCTTTGTTAAGCTGTGATGCTATTATTTCCAATATGTTTTTGTAAAAATGTACATAATTTATTTTTACATATCTTATGATTACCCTTAGGCAAATATTGCGTTCTATGGGTTGAGTTCATTTGTGAAATCAGTTTATGGGCTGATTAATATTTCATTTCAAAGATTGTTTTAAATTTATTGGTTGACATATTTGTTTCTGGATTGGAAATTATATAAAGAGTGCAGCCTGATGTAGAACATCGTTATTAGATATATTATATATATGTCTTTCAGCACGAATCACACGAACACTTCTAAACATCTTATAATTCTAAAATTTGGCATAACAATAGTTCCTAAAATATTGTTCTATAGTAAATTCCTAAAATCGAAAATTTAATATGGCAGATTCAAAATAGTGGATCGAACTAAGCCAAAAACATCGAAAATCAATAATTCCTTTTCAATACTGTGAACTGTTACAGTTCTATGTAACATTCATTTGTTTTAAAACTTTTAGGAACCAATTATTTGTTGTGTGTTACTCTTCTCTTTTTTTTTAACTACCACCAATAATCTAGAGTACAAATATTGTGTATAGATAAGTTATAACTTAGTCTTTAAAAAAAATTAAGATTTTAACAAATATTTAGATTATAATCTGTATTTTGATATTGGGTTTTAGTAAGCCTACTTTTCACGTTTTGTATCCCAATTAAAGACAGTAAAGGATTAATATTTATACATAATTTAAGATTTAGTTACTATCCTGGTGGTTAATTTTATATATTATAAAATAACAAAGTTACTTTATAGATTCCCCGTGGGGTGAACGGGCACACCAGCTAAGTATTTCTGCGCATTCGAGTTTTTGTGGTGTTTTCATTTCCTTCTAGGTAGGATAAATGACAAGAACACAAAATAGTCCATTTTTAGAATGTTTGTATATTTGTTTATTGCCAGTAAACTCAAAAAGTGTTCATCGGATCGAGGCGGGACTTCTTCTGACGTACTCCTTATTTTTCAGGGAACCATGGTAAACTGTATACTACCACGCTAGCTCATCGACGAACGAAGCAGTGTCTTGAAAAACAGGTTGAAACCAGTGAGCATTCATTGCGAATGGTATTGCGCATGTACAGAAGATGGCAAGTGACAAGAGCAGGGGTGTGGAGGGGTAGGGGATGGAAGCGAGTCCATGTTTCTTCGTGAATCTTCGTACGCACATAAAACACTGCTGTCGAATAAGTTTCATTCATTTCTAGCATTTGAAGTTGTCGATTGTGTTGATGAATTGTTTAATGTGAAAGAAGCCGCGGCCAAATGCTAGTATATAGTAAAAACTAGAGCATACACTTGTATTAATCCATTTAAATATATATTTTGTAAATTACACTTGAACGTGGGACTTGAACCAAGAACGTTAAGCTAAATGCACCAACTCTCTGGCACTGAGCTATCCATGTTCCTCCTGTACACAGCGTCATGCACCACATCATCATTCATATTTAAAGTCGAAGGACAAGGGGTTAGATTCACTTGTTCAAGTGCCATTTTTCAACATATTTAAACAATATTTGTGAACGGCAACCATCCATTGCAAATGTTAATTTCAATATACTGTGGGCTATCTTGTATTAGTTTGCTTATCAGTAATATTTAATGTATTAGCCATTATTAAATTTAATATATTGGTCTTAGCATTGTCAACAATTGCTATACTTCAAATTTCTTACGAATGAACATATCTGAGAGCTTGAAAAATATTAATAGTTCTACTTTCACGTATTCATACCAGTCATATGATCTGCAGCTGTCGCCTTTTATAGGTTTTATCAATACCTATAAAATAACTCTAATACTATGGTACAGAGAGCAGCAAGTGTGCAAGTGAGAGGAGGAGAGTGGAAGAGAGTGCAGGAGGAAGAATGGTGGAAGGACAGAGGGAGATGGAGGCATTTTACTAAACAGACCTGGCCACAGACTGGAAACAGTTCATGATGATGATGATCATCATAGTAAAATATCATCAATGTTGACCACAATAAATATATTATTTTCTAAAAGGTGCTCTAAATGTCCATCCCTAATAATGGTAAGGCATTTGAATTACATAAATTAAAATATCTAGATTAATATTTAGCTTTTACAGCATTTTTTCCAATATTGAATAATACTATTACTTTATATTTTCGAAAAAATATTTTTTGTTGTTGCACTATTTACGGCCTTGTCTGAACTGTAGGCATACAATTATTTAATAACGCACTAGACAAGTGTTAGATTACATATAGTCCAAAAAACCTGTAAATTTATTCAAATCCTAGTTTATCTTCCTAGATGAAAGCACCTTCATACACTGCATAACTGAAATTACTCAATGAGTGATAAGCACAAATTGAAATGATTTATATCAAACAAAAGGCAGAACTCTTATGTAATAAAGTCGTCTTCATTCTAAGGACCGCAAACCACAAGTGGGTCGCGGTGTTTGATTTATTGGTTATTATAGGTTTGCCGAGGTTTTGAAAGATTACTAAGGTTTGAGTCACTAAGGTTTGTTAAGGTAGTAACATATTTTTAATGTGTTTCTTATACTAATAACATAAATAATACTAGGCTGGATTATACTAAGTTATCTAAACTGGTGCCAAGTTATATTAGGTCTATGTGTTTTACATGATTAATAAAATGATATTTCTTAAATTCAAAAATTAACATTTCTATGGCTGGCCAGCCTATATTAATCATTCCTCAAGATTATTAGAAAGCATGCATTCCACTTATCGGTTGCCCATAGATCAGATCGAATCCCGAACAGTATATGCAAGCGTTATAACTTACGGCTCACAATTGAATGTGTATCAATTAGTGAAATGCTCTGTCCCGTTAGTGTTTATCTGCATGAATAAAAATAATCCAACTTGATCGGAAACGGTGGATACATGGACAGAGGCTATATTCTCATCTTGTTTGGTTTCGCCAAGGGGTGGATGGTCGGGGTTCCAATCATGACTGGGTGTACTGAGGCTTGTTTTTCTAAAACGTTTCCCCACCCTCTTTCACGCACTTGCGGGTGCATATCCTCTAAATTCGACCTTCCTCACCCCTGCTAAATATACGGATATCCTGGACGAGTAGTAAGACCAGCTTGAAATGATTACTTTATGACAATGAATATCGCACTGGTCATCCCAAGCTAAACAAACAAGATACTCGTCTTTGATATAATTTCCTCATGAAGCCTTCAATCGTTGATTACAATTAATATTCGGCTTCGAGGGACTTCAAACAGCATATTTATTATCTCAGGCATCTGAAACTCCCTGATTTGAGTTCTACGTTCCAAACCACTCTAAGGCATTTCCTGTCCGTTATTAAGCTACGAGCCGGAAACTATAATCTAGGCCTAAGGCTTGGTTTATATTCATGCATAATTCATAACTAATAGCGAATAGTGTATAGTGTATAGTGCGCAAGAAGTTGAAATACATTATTTTAAATGATGGCGTCTATAATCGATTTATAGTGAATAGTGAAATAGTTCACAGTGCATAAAGTTGATTTAACTTTAACTTTTCTTATACGTTATGCACGAGTTGTGAAACGATATTCTCGTGAGAAAAATCTAGCCAATAGGATTTATGGAAAACATAATTCGATATTTTTCAAATAGTATTTTATAAGTTATAAGTTGGTTGCCATATTGGGCTTTAATTATCGTTAAATAGTTTTATATTGTGATTTTAACTTGAAAATGAGTGAAAATGAAAGTGACAATGAATATACGGTTGAATTTACAGAAGATGGTTTTGTGTCTGTTGCTTGGGGGAGGAACCCCGCACCTCCTATTAATGTAGTTTTTGTACTTGCCTTGGTCACTTGGGAATTTTTATGGTTTAAAACACCAGGAGTTGGAAAATTCAATGTCTAAACCCACATAACCCCCCTCCAAAAAATACATTTCGTGCAACGCCCTTGTACTCTAGCCTCATTTCATTCAACCACTAAACCAGATTGTCCTCAAATGAAGATAAATAATTCAAACATACTATTAAATATAGAAGGATGGGTTCTATAAAATTCATTTACCCGTGATGATAAAAAGCCAGAAATGCAATTCTAGATGGTCTGCCATTAAATGCTAAATATATAAATTCAGATTAATACTATTTAGTAAACAGTACCAATATTTATCTCTCAGATTATAATACAGCTAGTAAAATTGGCGTGTTAAAGGGAACAAGGATATTATATTTGTAAGTATGTAAATTATTTTGAAGACCAATGATTGACATATCCATAGAGGTAGTATCCTTAAAATACCACGCGCGCAAGGAGATCACCTCTCAAACAAATGACAATCGTTATGAATGTCTTATTCACTACGTTGCATTATAAACCTTAGTAATTTTCTTATGAATTGTGCACTATACACTATGCGCTATTCACTATTAGTTATGAGTTATGCATGAATATAAACTAAGCCTAACCGTAACCTTCAGTAACCTGTGACTTGGTTTTCTGGCGAAAGCTAGAGAGGTACGCAGGTACGCTCCTATTGGGCCAGCTAACCCGCTCTCCCATCAGGTTAGAAAACGAGCTCAAGTGGGCTCTACGCACAATGGGACTGAATAAGTTGAGTTCATTTCATCTCTTATAGAAGCGGGACTGAAGTCAACGAAGAGTAAAAGGGGTTTACTAATGTCTTGAGGGAATGGAGTATTGGAGGGGAGGGATTATCTTAAGAATAAAATCAACCTATCATAATAATTTTTTTATTTATCACCGCGTCGGGTTATGCACTTAAGTACTAATTACGCCTATGGGTTAGGAATTGGGAAGGTTGAATTTAGAAGAAGTGAACCCGCATTTGCGTGGAGGGAGAGTGGAAAACCATTTAGGAAAACCACCCCCAGTTCACCCAACTGGGATTCGAAATTTGATCTCCCCGTCCTCGGCAGTATAGCTCAACGCGAAACAAGCGCGCTAGCTAACTAGCCCACCGAGGCGGGTATCATATTTATTGATTAGTGATGAGGTTGAATAGGAAAGGTTTTAATTAGATTTAATTAAAACATATAATTTTAACACAAATTAATATATTTCATGAAGCGCTTATAATTAGTAGACCTGTATAATTTGTATTGTATTATTGCTTTTTACTTTCTCTCGACACTTCGGAGAGAAAAATATTGTGATCTTCAAAAAAATAGAACTCTAGATTTTGATAAATGTCGACGTTTCATGACCCCCTGAAACAAAAAAAAAAGTGTTCTACGCAATGCCGTCTGTCTATCTGTCTGTACCTTGGGCTAGAGTTGAAACTATTTTGACGATTGGGCTAAAACTTGTGATTTAGGATTTTCATAAGGTTCTCCCGAGCCATTTTTGGAATCAGATTTCTAACCCTAAATTTAAGGGTAGTTTACTGAAGGGCAAAAAGAGGAAAGATGGATTTTCTCCAAATTCGCTTTAACGAGTTTGATTAATTTTTTAAATAGAAACTGGGTATCATTATAAATAAGATGGCAATTCTCATTTTCTCATGAAAATGATTTCAAGGGTACTTTACATGGGGGAAAATTTCCAATTTCCATAATTTCTCCGCTACTATTTGAGATACGAAATAACTTATCATTGTAAAGTTGTAGTACTATTAAAGATAAAAATCTTTTATAAGAAATTTATTTTTATAAAACCAATAATTTCTGAGCTATAAGCAAATAAATATACTTTTTAGTTCAGGTCTTTGAAAATGAATTTGTTATGCTCTTTGGTGGACAAAGATTTTTCTCTTTTCTCAATTTTACTGTAAAGTATTTCCAGTTCATAGTGCCATAGACTATAGTGTAAGTAAGTAACAGCGTATATTATTTCGTTTATGATCTTTGGTGTAGTGTTTCTACAACAGTGCATAGACCTATTATTTCATTTCACAAATCTTCTGAGTTTTTAGTAAATTTCTATTTTAAGACAAAAGAGAAACACCGCACAGGTGTACCATACCATTTATTTTTTCTTACGGTGACATTGGCATTGACTCTTTTACAGTGTTATTCAAATGAAAAGCGAGAGAGAACTATTAAGAAAAAGAGGGAGACATAGAAAAAAAAGTTTCCTGCAAAGCAAATACATAGTTGCAAGAGCTAGTTTGACCGTAGATCCTTTGATTAGCCGAGTTGAGGTCAGCCACACACCACGGCCGCCACAGATTTTTCCGAAACAGTCAAACTGATTTGGAAATATATATTTTTTATGTGTTTTAAACCTGTGGGATATCAGCGCTTGAGATCTCCTCACGATAGCGCAGACCGGTTCCGAAACATGTTAGCTCAAATTGAGTCGAATACATTTTGATAACAATGATACAGAATAGTATAAGGCGAAGAAACCATCAACTTAATTGATACCTTAAAACAAAAAGTCCATCCTGTGGTCTTCAGGGTACCGGGTTCATTCTGTGCGGCCCACCAGCTCAAATTGAAATATTTCAAATTGCAGGGGGAAAAAACGCTATCGGGGCTAATGTAAATGAGCGCTAATTTCCATAAATTTTATTATCTTTAAACAGTCAACAAAATCAACAATCAAACAAAATCATTCGTTCATATTTTTATTATAATATAATATATAGGACTCAATTCTCAAATATTATTTGAGAATTGAGTCCTATATATTTCATGTATGGCCCAGGCCAATTCCCCTAGAACTTATGAGCCACTCTAACACTTTTTGATTTTGCAATGTATAAATGCATAATTCTGTGCAAAATAAACTACCAATATTTTAAACAATCCAGATGTACTGTACGTACTGTACATATATAATTGTATTAATATTATTACATTTATATTTAAATGCTTTATCTCAAACTTGGCATAACAGCATTATCATATAAATTAGTTGTATTTTAAAGTGCGTTGTTGATAAAATAATACCAATTTGGTTGAAATAGTTGACAATAGATGTTTATTTTGTAGCATACCCAAGGCCGTAGTCGGGGGGGGGGGTTTCGGGGTTCAACCCCCCCCCCCCC
>CABFWB010005914.1:15302-25333 GCA_902151455.1 Timema bartmani | reverse complement strand
CCCCCCCCCCCCTGACTACGGCCTTGATACGATATATGCTGAGGAAAGTGATGGACAACGTGCTGAGGTTTGCCTGACGTCCACTGGAGTTCACCTGCTTGACATTAGCTTCAAAAATTGAAAAAGTGTAGCATGTCGTTTGATTTTATTTTGCTAGTGAATATTTAATTTTCAATTAAAGTGTTAATTTTCAAGATACTAATCGTCTAATTGTTTTGGCCCCACCATGTATTCTGTCCAAAAATTAATATTTCATGTTTTAAGTCAATGTTGATTATATAATATTTAGTAGGCTAGAATGTTTTTTCTAGTTCATTTTTTTAAATGATTGAATTTTTTTGTGAATACAAGTAGTACTTACATATAAAATGAAGCTGGAGTATTTTTCTAAATGTTAAAATAAAATGGACGCTATTTTCAAAACATTGCTTGAAGACATTAAGTTAGAGTTAACTAAAAATAAATAAATTGCATATTTATATTACTCATTAGAGGGGCGTGGCACGAAATATATTTGGGGGTAGCGGGTATGAGACAGTAAATATCCCAAGTCTAGTCATTAGGAACTAAGCTGTGCACTGGGGCCCTACCTAAACAACCACTCACAGGAAAAAAAAGTAAATTATTGATAAAATTAAACTTATATTTATTGCATCCCCCAACAAAATCAGTGTAAGCATTAAAAAAGCATGCTGTATAGCAAAGATTAATAAACACAAATGTTTGAACAATATAACAAGAGCGTTGTACCAGAAAAACAAAAATTGCAACATAAAAATGGTACTCAATTGGTAAATCATACTGACGGAGATGGTACAGAATGAAATTACAATTAATTATTTATTATTAATCAAGTGTTCAACACAAAAATTTGCGAAATTTATTTGCAGAGAATTGCTTTAAAATTGTCTTGAAGTCATTGGTCTTCAGGATGTCATTTTCAATACATATGAGTGAAACATACCACAAACTATCAATACATAAATAGATTAAAATGGGGCCCCTATGCTCGTAGGGCCCCCGGGCAATTGCCTAGCTTGCACATGCGTTAAGACAGCATTGTGACAAAGGGAACGTTGATAACACCGGGAGTCTGGGGGTGAGGACAGGTTCTCCCCTAGCAAATTTTCAAAATTTGAGGTGATAGTAGGCCCTTGAATCAAGGTTTTTAGGCAACTGTATTTATAAAGTTGTTAATGATGATTTTTTTTCCCAGTTACAAGTGTTATTTGTTTTAACATTCACCATCATTTCGTGTAGGAAAACTAACAAGTTTCGGATCATAAGAACTCTAGGCTTTAACAAGTAATCAACTTAAAACATAACCTTAACTTTTTAAGGTTACTAGTGTTTAGTAATAGTAGAAGCCTTAAATCTAGTAGGCAATGACAACGTTGCTATTAGCTAACTGGATTAACTAAGCTTTATATACAGTCTACTACAGAACTCAGAAGGTATCACCTTTCAATGTCTGATGAGTTATAAATTTGGGAACTTTTAGAAAGTAGGGATTGACAGCTTGTAAATTTAAAATTTGTCTGCGGTAAGGAATTTTCATAATCCAAAATGCGTTTAGGAATTTAAATCATCCAAAGCACTGTGCTACACAGTAATTTTAAAATTTCCCAACTCAATATCTCGACTCTCCACAAAATTCCCAACTTTCAAACTTTTCCTCAACATTGGGGAGGTTTACCCCCACCCCCACCCCCACCCCAGCGTGACGCCCCTGAAGTAGAAATGATTTTCATGGTCGCTGTAGTTAAAATTATTTTTTTCGCAGAATTGTTTATGTATGCCTCATAAAATAGGTTATTTAAACTCCTTTATAGATTTGTTCACAGATTTATTTAAATCTTTTAAATATAAATATTACCAATTAAATTATTTGACTGATAAATCTTAAAAATATTAATATTTATTTAAGCTAGTAGTCAAGTAATTAAGCTTTAGCCATTCAGTCCATATATGTGTATCAGAATTTTATCTTTAAGTGTATATACACTTTTGTTTGCAAGTATAATACATAACTTATCCCCTTTGGATGGGTGTCTAATAAATGCAATAAATGCTAGTTTATAAGTTATTGCAGCAAATGCATTATATATATATATATATATATATACACACACACACTGGAATCACAATATGAAAATGTGTTTTGGAAAATATAACTATATATAATATATATATACATATAATATATGTATTATATATACTCTTTATCAAAGAACTATGTCAAAAAAATCAATTTAATTTCTCTTTGAACTGCTTCGGCGGCCGCATAGTCAAAGATATCACTTTAGTGTTAGACTAGACTGTCAAAAGCAGGAAGATTGGGGATCAAATCCCGGTTGGGTGTTCTGAGAGTGGTTTTCCAATATCTCTCCATGCAAATGTGGGTACACTTCCTCTGAATACAACCTTCCCCATCCCTAGCTCACTAGCGTAATTAGTGCATCTGCATCTAACCTGAACAGGTAGAAAGAAAAAATCTCTTTAAATTACACTAAATTCAATGTACATAAACTTTTATAGTCTCTTTCCATAACATATTATTCTGATCACCATGGTTTAGCCATTGGTTCTCAAACTGGGTTCTGTGGAACCCCGGGGTACCGCGAAGGGTTGTCAGGGGTTCCGAGAGACGATTATGTGTAATGGCGTTACCGTTTTTGATGCTATTAAATGTGTATGCTAGATTCCATAAAAATGATAATTTACATTTTTATGGTACCTCATACGTCACGAAATTAGAAACGCACACCACACAACTCCACTGATAGTTCTTGACAGCTAGCGACAACTAGCGGCTAAACGGCCAGTCAGCCACAATCACAGCACAGCTTGTAGTGCGCATGCGCCCCTTCACTTGTTCACGAACCAAGACCAACTACGATACTCAGACCTTAATGCAACTATCGATTGTAGTCAAAATGGCGCCGATATCGGTAGGTCGTAATTGGAAACACATGGCTGTACCCGGTAAACTTTATAGTTTCTGCCTTGTCAGTTTCGTTAAGTTAATGTAGTTCGTTTGTTTAAATCTTCTTTTCCCGTGTTTTAAAAGTGGTATTAACTGTTATAATGGGTCGGTCGTGCTGTGTACCTGGATGTAAATCAAATTACGGTGTTACAGATACTTCAACATTTAGATTCCATAAAGATAGAGTTCTGAGAGAGAAGTGGATTAAATGTATCCATCGTAATAAATTTTTAGTGACAGATAATACATTATTGTGTATTAAAAATTTCGTGGACAAATTTTTCATTTGAGAGGATGTATTTCCTGTGGCTAATGGTGAATCAATAACTGTTCCCCGTAAAAAATCAAAACTCGTAGATGATGTCTACCCCAGTATATTTCCAAGTCAACCTTCATATCTCACTGTGAAGGTTCCTAAGGATAGAAAAGATTCAGCCGTTCGTGCGAAAAGTTAGTTTGTTAGAAAAGAAAAGGATTTTAGAGAATGGTGTGACAAAGACGTCATTTCTAGTTTTGAAAATGAGACACTAAACCATTTATTTTGGTAATGAATTAAGCCTATGTTCTTTTTATTAAAGTAAATGACAAGACATCGACTGACATTTCATCTCTTACTGTAAGTTTTAAAATTACTAATGATTTGGGTGTTAAAGTTGTCTATAAAAACATGTGTTTGCCTCCAGAAAACTTCAAAAGTATCTTGGAATCAGAAGGCCAAGATGATTTGAAGTGTGATAGATGGACTAAATTAGACAATTTGCTAACTCATCTTCAGAGTTATAGTGATGAGATCTTTGATATTAGTGATAGGGTTAAGATTCTAATAAACTTCTGGAAAAAAGCATTAAATTCAAATAGTTTCGATGCAAGAAAAATTATTGAATTAAAATTTGTTCTGTAACAATTGGAGCTGTCACTCGTGAAACAAATAAGATATTCCCCAGAAATGTTGATCTAGGCCGCAACTATATCTTATTCATTTTCTGGTGCATATCAATTTATAAGAGAGCATATGTTTTGAATTTGCCACATTATGTTTATTTGAAACAGTTCTTAGGTAAAATTGGCCCCATTAGCGCAGGTATAAAAGCTTCACATAAATCAATTATGAAAGAAAAAAGTAAGTTTATTCAGTCAGGATAGAGTGGTGTCTGTTACGTTAGATGAGATTTATCTTAATAATAAAATAACATATAAAGGAGGAAAGATATTGGGAATGGCAGAAAACGGTGTAGATGTAGATGCAGTGACTATGCAAGTATTTATGTCTTCGTCTTTGCATTCACATAGCAAAGATGTAATTGATCTTTATCCCGTAAAAAACCTACAAGCTGATACATTATATAACCTCACGATTAAAGTATTGAATGCGATGAGTGAACTTGGGTTTCATGTTGTATGTTTAGTTTCTGACAATAATCGTGTAAATAGAAAGCTAATTGAACTATTGTGTGGTGGTAGTCTTAAAAATTGTATACCAAATCCAGCTAGTCCTTCAAGGCCAATTTTTCTTATGTGTGACACTGTTCATATTCTGAAGTGCATCCGTAACAACTGGTTGAACAGATGTAATGAAACATTTACTATACCAAATGTGGAACAGGTGTTTTCTATTTTAGATACTCTGTCAAATACTGATGAAGGCGAAAGCGTTGTGTGTGACTGACTATACAACAGCCGAGGCAAAATTTTCAAATCTCAGAGATTTATTTCAGTCAGAAAAAAATATGTTGTTAAAACTCGCACCAAGTTTATCTAGAAAAGCTCTATACCTTACGTCTATTGAGCGTCAGAATGTCTCCTTAGCTGTTAATATTTTTTATTTAAAAAATATAGTGGCTCTTGAAACACTTAAAAACCAAGGTATTGATGTCAGTGATGGAACTTTCCAATTTTTTAAATTATTATTTGACAAGTGGTGGACAATTAGTAATGTTAAAAACCGAATGAAGGGGAAATACACCAGAAATGTTGATGCTACTCCAATTACTGGCATTAATGATCCAAAACTGGTGTTCCTTCACAATTTACGAACTTATTTAGATATCTGGCACTTATCAGATACAGAAGGAAAACTTACTAATGATACGTACATTGCTATGACCCACATCATTCGATCAGTGGTTGAGTTATGCAAATATTTATTTAATACGTATGGCTGGGCCTACATTCTGACTGCCAAATTACAAGCTGACAGTTTAGAAAGAAGATTTGGTGCCTATAGAAGACTGAATGGCTGTAGCTACAATGTCTCCGCAGAACGGGTTCTTGAATCTGAAAGGAAATTGAAGGTATTGACTATACTAAACTCAAATCAGCTAAATTTGGAGAAATACAATTGAATGATTTTACTACAACAGTTCAAAAAGGTAGCAAGGAAATTGTAGCAGATAATCTGGAATATCTAGAACCTGCAATATATGACATGTCTCAAGTCCCAGTTCATCCCGAAACACAGAAAATTCTGGTATGTATTGCAAGTTACACCAGCAAGAAAGTGATTGAAAAATTGAATAAACATGGAAACTGTAATGAATGTAGGTTAATGTTACAGTCCAATGAATAAATGCAGTTGGTTTGTTATAAATAAGTTTTTCATATTTCACCGAACTTAATCGTGGTGGGCTGAAATATCCTTCTTCCTTTTTGATTACCCTGTGTTCAAATGTTTACGCGTTATTTCAAACCTCGCTCAGCAGTGAATATGAACTTGAATTTCTGAAACTAAACAATAAGTGAGATGCAATCGTAATATAGATGATTCAGATTTGTGAGATCAGTGTTAGTGATCTTGAAAAACTGTGCAGGTGTGGTGTGTCTATGAAAGTATTAGTAAAAATTTGCGTGAAAGTAATAAGTAATATTTTCATTAACAATTACACCAAAATGTTAAATTAAAAGAACACTTCCAAAGAATTGGAAGGGAAGGGAAGGACTCCTGCGATCATGGACTTGGTGAGAAAGTGAAGAAGCGTAAGCAGTTGAAATTCAGCAAATAGGAATCAACCCCTTACGATCTATCAGGTAGGACCTAGGGTACATTATCTTTTTTATTTTTTGCTAATAGGCCCTATGGCGTTTCAATTAATAATCTGTTCTAAGTCTATTGACAATGCTGTATTTAGTATTTATAATGCTGTATAAAGTAGGTGCACTTTATTTAATTACATTCCTTCTAGTGATCTGGTATATGACTGAATTTTCAACATTATCTTATGTAATTATGATTGGTTAGAATAACTTAATTAGTGCAAAAATCTATCATATAAATGTCCATTAGCTTAAATTTAAATGCATTAAAAGTATGCATTTAAAGAACGCAAACAAGTTTGTTATAGCAGAACCATTGAATATATAATATATAAAAATATTACTAGTGAGTATATAATATATAAATAATTTATTATGTAATATAATCAATATATAAATAAGTATATAATAGTAATTATTGAGTTAATTATTATATATACTCAATGGCAAACAGTATTATTTTGTTTATGTTCAACCTATACGGTGGCCATATTTATTATGCATTAAGGTCTGAGTATTGTAGATGGTCTTGCACGAACTCCTAGATCGTTCTTCAGTCAGTCGCGTCATTCATGCCATGATGTTCACCTAGCTGTGGCTTGCTGCACTGAGACTTGCATATTATTACCGGCAGGATCAACCAAGTTACCTAAAGTTACAAACATGGAATCAAATGTAAAACATATTAGTTTGTTAATCGGCTGACCAACCCACTAAGCCAGCGTTTTTCAACCAGTGTGCCGCGAGATTTTTAGGAAAGGTAGAAAAAAGCGAGAAAAAAATTGAGACATAAAATAAAGTTACTGCAGTAAATTTTAGAACTACTGTAAGCTTATAGTTTTCTTAGAAGGCAGTTAAGAAAGAAAAAAAACCTTAAAGCTACAATGGTCAAATTCCAAGAACGTCCTTCCCCATTGTTCCCAAAATATCTCTGCAATGTACTTTCACCACCCCACCTTTAATCCTTGTAAAACCAACGTTGTCAGTCTTCATTCAGCTGCTGTTCGAATCGTGTATTATTCCTTGTGAATTCGGATTAATGCATTTGTGTTTGTTATTTCTAATTTGTCTTAGTTATTTTGATATTTATATTTTTGTTTTATTTTTAGAGCCCATGGACAAATTTCTAACTAAAAAACGTAGGCTAGACGAAGACAATAAGTCAAGTGTGGCTAGCACTAGTTCTAGTCGTATCACACATACCAGTACAGTTAGTGTTAGTTCTAAAAACGTCGTGCGCCAGTATAATGAAGACTATTTATCCTTCGGTTCATTTAATCTGAAGAAGAGCACCCACGTCCTGAATGTGTTGTTTGTGGTGAGAAACTGGCAAACCAAGCTATGTTTCTAAGTAAGCTGAAAAGACACCTTTACACAAAGCACTTACATTTATGCGAGAAACCAAATGGATATTTTAAAAGTCTTAAAGCTGATAAATCACGCCAGACTGAAAAATGAATTAAAATCATCAGTATTTCTGACAAAGCTCAAGAAGCAATCTATGCCTTTGCCGAAATCGTGGCAAAAAATATTAAATCTAATACAATTGCTGAGTCAGTAATTTTACCTGCATGCTTTAAAATTGTTAATATTTTATTCGGCGAGGAATATGAAAAAGAAATTTTGAAAAACCCAATGTCAGAAAACACTATTAGTCGGCGTATACAATACATGTCTCAAGACATTGAGTCACAATTACTACTATTAAAGATGCCGATGTTTTTTCATTCAGTTGGATGAGGCAGCTGACATCATTGCAAAAGTTCAACTCCTAGTTAATGGAGATATACACGAACAAGTTTTATTTTGCAAATCCCTTCCTTCAAGAAAAGATTTTTGATGGTATCACCAATTATTTTAGTTTTCATGATCTGTCATGGAAATCATGCATTAGTATTTGCACGGACGGTGCTGCCTCTATGTCGGGCCGCCTGAAAGGATTCGTTGCACTGGCCAAGCAAAAGAATCCTAAAATTGTTTTTACACATTGTTTCCTGCATAGAGAGGCCATAATTTCCAAATAATTAGTACCTGAGCTCCAAAAAGTGCTCGATGAGATGATTAAAATTGCGAGCTACATTGAGAGTAGGCTATTAAAATCGAGGTTGTTTTCGGCACTGTGTTCTGCCACAACTCCTATTGCACACGGAAATTAGGTGGCTATCTTGAGGGCAGGTGCTTTCAAGGGTCTATGAATTGAGGGAAGAGCTTCTGGGTTTTTTCACGTCTGAAGAGTCTGAGATGACTGACACTGTGGGGAGTCAGAATAAAAACAGATAACAAAGTTAAAATGTTTGAGCTGACAAAAGGTTGCAAACTGAATAAAAATCTTATTGATTTAATTTTACAAATTTGTCATTCCTGGGTAAAAACATTGAAAAGTATTTTCCCCCACTTGATCTTTCTTTCTTGGACTGGGTGAGAGATTCGTTTGTGATAAGTTCTTTAGAGTCAACAGAATTAACTGTTGCAAAAGCAGATGAGCTGACAGAAATAAGAAACGTCTGAGGACTGAAATTTAGCAGTCATCAAGAGATTTGGTTGGCTTCATTCTGGTTGTTTTTTGACCGGAGTACCGCATCGTTACAAAGAAAGCGATTGAAGCACTCTTTCCTTTCTCAACTTCGTATTTGTGTGAAGCTGGTTTCTCTTCTATGAACACAATAAAGAGCAAGAACAGGTCGCGGCTTCAAACACTGGGCGAGGACTTGAGATTATGCTTGTCAACCATCCGACCTAGGACAAGGGACATAATGAGACATCACCAAGCACAGATTTCCCACTGATATTTTGATGTAAGCAAATACTTTTAATTTATACACATGTTTATATTTCTAAAAAATCTTAACCTCTTCAAACTTACTATAAATAGAAAACATTATTGTAGCAATAAGATTTTTCCTTATATAGCAAACTGTTTTAGTAAAAACAGGATTTTTCATTATTTCATTGAGACAAAATATGATGTGTGATAATGATAGAGAGGAAGGGACACTTTTTTGAGGTCAATAGAATACGTAATAGGATCTTTTTGAATAAATCATGTCTTTTTCAGTGATATCTCATTGCAATAATTATATTAGTAAAAATATTAGCATAGATTTTGAAAATAAACCTTTTGAAAATCACGACTAACATTAATACGTTTTTGAATCATAAATCTCTCTCTAAAAACAACATATGTGTGCTGTGGATATTTAAGTACCTTGCTAAGTGTGCCGTGAGTTGAATAAAGGTTGAAAATCGCTGCACTAAGCTATAACAGTACTTCAAAACGGTACTTATGATAATAACTCCTCGGAGAGCGAGCCAACTCGATACGTCTTGCTACATAAAGCTACATTTCCCCACGAAGGGAAAACAAAGTAACTACTAAGGAAGGGAGGAGTTTCAGCTAAGTTGGAGTTAATTAGTACAACGGTATGCGTACACTTTATTTCGTAAGGAAACTCAATCATCAAGCAACATGAAGTGGTCTCCCTGAATTATTCTAAAACCGAACAGGACTAAGTCCTCTTCAAGAAGTTACACAATACACAATACACAATTCAGGGAGACCACTTCATGTTGCTTGATGATTGACCTCAGAAAGTTTATTTACAAACGAGTTCACTAACTCGACAATCTTGAGAGTCCAACACACAAACGTCGAGACCAAGGCTATGGACGACTAGCATGTTTCAACGAACAAGTAGGGGCTATATCCTAAGTTGGAGTCCCCCGAGTATCAGTTAATACTAGAACACATGTCGACATACATGCAATGGCAATTGTGCCATCCACCCCTGGACATCTAGGCCCAGGGCAGTTCTTAGGTCGGTACCTTGAACTGTAGCTCCAACCCCCCACCCAAGAAGGGTGAGATGATCCGGTTCAGACCGGATACCCAGGGAGGCGAGAATTAACTCCTCCCCTTCCAGTCCCTCACTGGTTGGACCGACAAAGGGGGACCACGTGTCTCCCACCTATTCAGGGTGGTAACCGGAGCTATTTACTTCCACTCACAGAAGCGACC